>PQWD01009749.1:0-93416 GCA_019425675.1 Leucinodes orbonalis | reverse complement strand
TCGTAAAAATTATGCCCTCGCACTTTACATTTTTGGTTTGATATACACATTGATTTCATTTAAGAACAACTTTAAATCGATCAAATGCGTCGACGTGTATTATTTACAAATAATCTATTCGGAGATAATCAATTATTCAAAACAGTCTGTGTCACATTGTTTTGCACAGGGCACCAGAATTCCAGAATTCTGGATAATCTAAGATCCATACAATAATTACATTACTATGCCAGTATAGCAAAATAATTAAATACGATAAGTACTTATTATAATTAAAACCGGGTTTCGTTTTCAATTTTTGTGGTCAGCGAAATGGAATTTGTAATTGTGTATTTACACTCTGGAACTGTATGTTTGGGACGTTTGATTAAATTATTTTGCTCATTAGTGAAAAGTTTGGTAAGCGATTACAATGAAATCAAATTATTGTTAGTATAAGATGGAAGTGATTTCAGATATAAAAATTATATAACAAAAATAGTGAGACCTGTGGTATATACTTTGATTCATTTTGATGTTTTTATGAACAGTAAATTCATGAATTAAATATATTATTGTAATTATTACTAAAAATATGATTATTTTATTATCTTGTAATATTGGTCTTGTAGATTATTTGGTAGGAAAACCATGTATATATCTATATGGGCAGATATTGCAATTTCACATTGTTTCTTTGCTTAAAGGATCTATGTCTATTTAGCTAAGTTTTTGACTGCAGCAAAACAGTTAATTACATTATTGATCCATCTTTAAGTATCCAATAATGCTTATATTTGTATTTAAATTTCTTTTAGGATATATTATTACTATTTGCAGTCCCTGTACTTCACAAATTGTACCTTCAATTAAATTCGTACATTAAATTCAATTGAATACAACATAAACTAATAAAAGTAAACCAAATATTATGCTTACAAGTCAAACCTATAGCCTGGTCATAAAATACGCTATTTATTATACCAGATTGGGAAGTACGGACTTAAGCTGACGCTGTAAAGGTTAAAGAGACCTTGGCATAGAAAACAATAAACAGCCCTTTATTGCTCAACGCAGAACAACAGACGACCATAAAACGGCCCGACTAGTGGATACAAATCTGAATTGTGACGCAAGTATAAAACATTCATGTAGGAGCTGGCGGCCGCAGCGCGCGAGGTGTGCCCGAGGGAGCGACAAAACGTAACGAACCAACCTCCTACCATCCTTTTATGTTCCAGATACATTTTTCCCCGCGCGACAGGGGTTTGTCTTCGGATAGATTATTTATGTTGTCACACCGCGCCCTTTGTGGACCGGAAAGGTGTGTTGATTGCTGCCCAACCGCCGTCATGCGAAAAAACGAAATAACCGCTCCCGAATTCCTCTTTTAAATGTCTATATATAACCAGGCTATTAAATCAATCACGTTTTCAATGAAACAGGTATTAGAGTAAAATCCAAGGAGGTTGCTTACCTGCGGCAAAAACTCGATCTGCGGGTAGGGCTTTTCACTAATTCTGAATTTAAATGCATGAGATCGAATAGGTTCACGTAGTCTCGCTGAGTTTTCCGATTGCCAGTGCTTATATATTTTGAAGAAAAATGGGACTCTTGGTCGTTCTTCAACGTTTACAAAGGAGTGTTATCAAAAGCATCGTTGGAGATTTACGTGAGTCTCGAAGACACCCCTTCCTTTGTGAATTATCTAACACATTTGTATTAAAGTGCTCGAACTGTATTCAGCACTTAAGATTAGAATGTTTATGATCTTAGACTCACCTTTCTTTTAGAACTGTGATAATGAAACTATAAAATACGGTTTTAAGTTCTTCATTTGACTTAGGACCTTTTTAATTATTACCTTAAATGACGATAGTAATTAACGACTTTTCTTATTAAAATGTACACGCTCTTTCACTTTATATTTGCTTCGACTACGTTTGCTGACAGCTGATAACCTAGCCTGTGAGGCAATATTATCAAGGAACATATTGGTTTTTGTTTGTTAGTCCCAATAAGGTCGATTTACAATAACAAGTATTGTTATGCGTTTGTTCTATGGAAGGTATAACCAACAGTGACCTTTACGCGAAATCAAATTGAAGAGCTCTGCAAGGAAAATACACTGCCTGACTGACCTATGACCGCTGTTTCTTCTACGGGTTAACAAATTTCATGAATCAACAACATTTTCTAAGCGAGTTTAGATTTACTAATCCTGTAGGAATTTTCAGCAATCCTACTCTATGCTGTGTTTCGGATAAGAGCACTGTAGCTAGTAAAATTACCGGGTATCAGAGGCTTATATGTTGTGTTGAGTGACTGGCGTAGAGCGGTATTCATGGAGAATTATAACTGTCTATTAGTTGTTGGTCACAAATTCTCAATCAATGCCACTCTGAAATGGTCAGGCATATCTTACCGTCCTGCACACTGTGCAAAATAAAAAGCTATACAATCTTTCAAGAATTCTACCTAGGACCTGACACCTTTAATGTTTTTGTCTGTAAGGGATGTATTTTGATAGCGTCCAATAGCGCTTTGAATGCTGCGTGGAATAGGCGTTTGCCTTTAATTAAGAAATATTAATTTTCATGTTTAAATATTAACAACACCCTATTTGGTGCATGTTTTGTACAATAAGAAGCATAGTTAATATTAATCAAGTCCTTATCCTTCTGCGAAATGTATGTTTCTATGTTAGATCATATATGTACTTGAGTATTCCCTAGTTAAATATACTTTTGTTTTACTAAAATTTAAAATTGCAAACAAATCAAATAATGTTACTCTGCCGTGCATACAAAAAAAAAATGTAGCGGTACTTACAGTTGCGTTTAGAACTTCAGACAAATATATTTTTACTCATATAAACATAGTTTACAGTCTGAGCATTTGGTAAAATTTACTTGCAGTGTGAACGTAACAGATGTCTAGTGCAGCATAGATGCGGCGATGAATGGGGCCTCGTGCCACAAGGACCTTTGTGAGAGCTCAAGGGCGCAAAAAACGTCTCACCTAATTTTTGCACATTTCGCTTCGAAGGGGATGTGAGAACAGTAGGGTATACACGTGCTGTTAGGAACCCTTCGGCAAACTGCGGCAAAAAAGGCATGTTCGAAACTCATTTCGCGTGTATATGGAATTCTCCATGCGTATTTTAATAATTGTACAAAGTAAATTTGGCCTAATTTCTAGTTTATTATGCAACATTAATAATTATGAGGCGATGGCTGGCTAACATCTGTCGTGTGCAATATTTAATTCTGATCTTGGTGAATTCTTTAAACGGGGATTAAGCCATGAAAGTATTTACGGGACAGTTACCTATTTCTAATTAATGTAATGTACACATATTATTATACTTGATATAAATGGCGTGCAGCATAAGAACTCTGTAGATCTCAAGGACACAAAAACTTCACGTAATTGTTTGCACATTTTGCTTCCCCTAGCCTTTGCCTTCACCCCAAATTGCCTATAGTGAGGAGCTTATCGACGTTTTGACGATGAAAGCTTTTAGCAACGCGTGGTTACGATACATTTATTTATTTTATAAACGATAAAAAGTATGTTTGATTGATAGCTGACTTCTCAACCATTCAAAGTCACCACTCAGATCGTCAAAGTCTTACTTATAATTTTATTATACAGGTTTAAAGATGTTATAATTACAGTTGTTAAAGCACCTTTCAATAACGAAAGCTACCTATAATTTATATAACAAAATACCGATTTAAATCTATGAAATAATAGCTATCTGCTTCCTTTGTTGAAATTCCCTTTTTGAAGTTCGTGTTAAAATTAACGCCCTACTATAACTCCCAAATGCATACTCCCTTGTCACACTGTCATCTGCTAACCTTTCGTGGGTGTTTTGTATAAAGTGGCCATTTTTAAATGTTTCCGACTCCCCCTAAGTATTGGGTTTCAGTTGGGAAATTACTTTTAAGTCTCCCCCGTTCGGTAAAGTGTTTGTATTTCCCTGATTGATTATTTAAAAATTTACATAGAACCAACAAAAAGTCGCCAATCGCGGTCCCTTTTATCCTGTTCTCTTTGACGCGTGTCCGCTTTGTTCGTTAAATTAATATATTGATCCCCTTTTAAGTGAATTTGTAAAATAATTAGCTTGTAAATTATTAAGCGTGCGAAAGTTCTGGTAAAAAACAGCCTAGATCATTTCCTGATTTATTTTCCTCCAGATTTGGAAGTTGCTGAACATTAATAAATTTATTTTTGTTATATTATTCAAATTCGATTTTAAACTTAAGTTAAATTTTGATAAATGTAAATGATCATAGGGATTACATTTAAGAAAAACAGTTAAGGTCACCTATGATCTTACAAAAAAAAACATGTATAGATTATGCACAGCTGAGATGAGCTTGGACATGGTTACTTTACGTACAATAAATCGAGTACTGAGGGATAAAATCAATAATCATGTTATTTGATATAATTAACTGACACTTCTGCAAATGGTTCGAAATTAATTGAAAGCTGTTAATAAATTGCTCGAAAATTAAACGGTCAATTAATTCCTCAAGACGCGGTTACATTATCTGAATTCGCTTGTAGTCAAGGCAAACGTTGTGTAGGACGTAATTCAGTTTCATAGAAAATTACTTGCGAGAGGTCAATTTCTGCCGGTAGCTGATTAAAGTAAGAGAATGATGTCTCGTGAAAATGGGGGAAACTTAATGTTAAATCCTTATTATATATTTAAGAACTGAGATCGATTTAAGATATATCGTCAATTCCACTCATCAAATACACTAGTACCGCAAGTTCTGTATTCATATACAAAACTTGCGTTATTAGGGTATTTGATTTTTCTAATCTCACTCGTTTTGAAGAGATAATGAATTATCGCGGACTACCACAATTTTTATTTTGGGTTTATTTTTTTTACTTTTTTATTAAGACTCAGTAAGGACTTGCCATTTCTTTACCCAACCAATTTTAAATTGATTGTGACGATTAAACTGAGATAAATACCACCCATTTAATGATTATGATCCTTTTGTTGTTATTAATATTTGATAAGATTAAAAATTACATTTCTGATACTAATTATAACCTTCCCTACTCGATCTCACCCTTTCCACGAGACAACCATGTCGATGCATCTCATAATTTTAACTCACATGTCGTGTGACATGTCAACAACAATAACAGATGCAATATCAACATAACAAAAAGAAATAATGCTGTGACTCATTTATCTAACTTATCCATCGATAGTCAACACCCACTACACTTGCAGGGTAATGACGTAATCAAATTGTGCCTGCCACATCTGGACGGAGCAGAGGGGACTAAGCTCATAGACAATACGCACGAATACCCCTGATAATAGGTTCGATACAGGGGAGTGGCACGGTGATTTATTACACCTTAAACGGATTGTCGGACTGCAGATTCGCTATATCAATGTTCTAATAGAGAAACTCCCCTAGTATTGCACGTTGTCACGCGTGGGGCTTCAATTTTCGTCTAAAAATAATTTGTTAAATTTTGGGAGCATTTGTACAGTCAATTTTTTTACAGTCTTTTATTTTATAAAAAGAAAAAGGTCAATAGAACAAATAAAAATATTATTAGTTATAAATATAAAATAATTTGACACAGCATTAAGTAAGTGCGCAGGCTTGATTACGTACCTAGACCCGATAATAAGTATTTGTGCTTTGGTCAACTTAAATTAAAATTATTAATTTTGTTTATAAACCTCTTCCTTCTTTTATTCACCACTATGGGGATAACAATACAGTTAATTTCTAAATTGTTAATGACTTTATTGAAATGTGGATCTTCAAGTGCTTGTAATACTTAGTCCAGTTAACCATTACTTTAAAACCATTCGGCGGTTGTCAAAAGTCTTCAGGAAACCAATTTCTTATAAGATTACTATATATTAGATACTAACTGAATAAAATTTCATAATTCAACCGGATCTTAATTCTTAGATTTTGTGATGATAATATTTGAATTATTAAGCATTTATTTAGTCATTCATTGTAGCACAAAATGACGTCGTTAGCTAGTAGGTACTATGTTGTTGGGAACGATTACCATCCAATGGCATCGCTTGCTCACAGCCCAACATATAGCGTTCATTGTTACGGCTCATGAACTAACGAATCTCATATTGACCTCATACATTAGGATAAGCACTAGTATAGTACCAAGTAAAGAATTTTCGTGCGGTTGGTTGTATTACTAGTGTTGTATTCGATCCTATTTATCTTTATCGGCTATGTATGAAGATTCAAAATCAAAAAGTCATGTCCATCTAAACTTTGCAGATGACTTTCAAGTAGACGTATGTATATAAGGTGTACATAAAAAGTTAGATCTAATGTCTAATGTTATTCATTGTCTGCTCAATGTTTTGTTAATATGCGGCATTCGCGGGAAATGTAGGAGTAGTGTCCATTGTATCCTTGTCTACTGTTACAACACAGCAACATCAACTATAACTTCCATAACCTAACTTATACGAAATATAACTTAATACTTTGTATACAGTACCTATAGTCGAACAAAACTCATATTGTCCTCAGCTACGCGTATTTACTACTTAATGCAAGCGATTAGTGTCAAATGGTTTCGTCAGTTTCGCGTTAGTCGGGAGCGTACATTCATTACTAGCTACCATTTCGCCCACTTGATATATGACGCTCGCCCGTGGATAAACAAACAATGCACCGTGGACCAGTGGACTGCTTTATATGCTGCGGGCGAATAAAGTATTAACGTTTATGCGTGATGTTGCAGAATTATGCTTAAATTTTTAATTATATTGAAAACATAAAAAAAAATAAGGTTGGTAAGGCATTTCTTTGCCCTCTGGTATTGCAAGTGTACATGGGCGACGGCGTCATTTACCATCAGATGAGCCATCTGCTCGTTGCCCGCTATCCATGTAAAAAAACAAGAAACTTGTTATTTATTAGTTAGTCAAACGAGCAGTTGACCTGATGTTAAGTGATAACGGCACCCAATCAAACAAAAACGTAATCAGCCTAGTACTAGCAGACAAATACAGGATGCTGACTCTAATCTTGTTTACAAAATAATGTTTGTGAAGTATACCCATTTGTTCTTGACACTGTTATTTATCGAAGTCATTTTGAATGTTTTTTATCCGGCTGTTGCTCATGGGATATGGTAAGCCTGGTTTAGGTTAGGGTAATAGTGAAATAGTTAATAAAAGAAAATCCCACGCTTCTCAGAGCAATGTGCACAAACAATTTTGTCAATTTTAGATTAGATACCGTTACTTTTAGTTTACCAATTTTAGAGGTCAGTCTTTTGATGAGGAAAATACATTCTCTAACTCTGGTGTCCCATCAAACTTCATTTTTTCTTCGAAAGACTTATCGTTGACACCGGCAGTTCTTAACCTTAAAAAGTGTATTCGGCCCCAACGTACTGCGTATCACGATTGGATACAGATTGTTGCCAAGGTCCACAAGAACATTGGTAAGGCCTCAGCAGTACTTATTTTTACTTATTAGTACAAACTCATATATTACTACAAAACTCGCATATTAGTACAAACCCACCTACGCCAATACTTCTTTTAAACTGTTTTCTTGTTGTTAGCGATTGAAATAAATCGAAACATTTTGATTCCTGTTCAAACTATACAGTCTTCTGCTGGGCATAGGTCCCTTTTCTGCGCCAGACATTCTAGACCTCCGCTTTGCTCATGCAGCCTCGATAGTCCTTTCTCCACTTTAGAACTCGTCTGCTCCAACGGCCATCGGTTCTACGACTTACGTTACCAGCCACCACTTTCACTTCAATTTACTGATCCGGCTAAATATGTTGAGAACTTTAGTTCCCTCAAAAATAACATAATTTCTGATGTTAGCATATTTTCAGCTCAAAATGGTACTTACAGTGCCTATCATATTGTCATCGTCCATATTGTGTTTTGATCACAATGCAAATTACACTTTAAAATAAAATTGAATAATCCTAAAACTTTGAATCTTTAATACTCGATCACATTGTATAATGTTGCTCAACTGAAACGAATTCTTTTCATCGGGTTTAATTATGTTTTTTTGAGAGTATCATAGAAGATATTCTGAGGCAGATAATGTGAACTAAATACCTACTCATTTTCCAATAATCTCTATTATGCTGATGCGATCAATTAGTGTCAAATAGCGAGGTTCCATCAATCTCGCATTAGAGGGGATCGCATATTTATTACCGATGCTATTCCTACTGTCTGATATATTACACATGCCTCTTCCATCTAAAGATTCATTCAGAACCTTGAACTGTTTTAGCTATGGGTGTTATTTATCTTCCATAGGCTGGAACTACATACTTCTTTGAAGAATTTTCGTTCGATTTCTATTTTCGAAGAATAAAGTCTGAGTTATACATTCTACCTGCATATTGCCATAATCTCCACACTTGAAGAATGGCAATGGCTATGAGTCTCTACAATTTTGTGCCAGATATTGTGGTCCAACACTCATCTCATTCAGTCCCTACCATCGCCCTTTGAAAGTCATCAGCCTATCAGGAGTAGTCCTAGCGTCTTTCACTATTCCTGCCCAAAATGGGTCTCTATTTCTTAATTCGTCTGCTTGTACGGCCCTCGATTGTACGTCACACATAAGCACAGCCATGCAATTAAAACTTGATGATCAGGCAATCTTTGTAAGTTATGAAAAAGAGAGTATTGATCATCCTGGCTACAGTAGACGGTGACAGTTAATTAACAAGCAACTAACCAGACAGATAAGTCAAAAATAAGTTCCACCTGCTTTGATGTCTGAGCAAAGTTTTGGAAATTGCAAATGCTATATTCTAAAGCAACTATACAATTCCTAGCAATAATACAACAATTCAGCTTAATATGTTATGAGTATGTATAATTGCGTAGCATTTTATGCATTTAACGCAAGATTGTTAGCTAATGTAATTACACTTTATGAACGTGCTAATGACGTGCTACGCTAAACATACTCGCAATTCATATGGCAGTTGAATTTTGAATTAAGGTAATTTGTATGGATCGTTTTAGTGTTCAACTCATTTATTTGCGTCAATTGTAAATGGTTTTAGGGTTATAAAAGCACAACTCTCGATTTAGCGGCTCAGTAGCAATAACCTGTTTAGTTTGATTATGCAGTCTAGTAGATTGGTTTATATTTTTTCAAAGCTTGTCATATTTATTGAAATGTCTTCATTGAACTTGAATAATGGGCATCTTTCTCCACTTCAGACCTCCTGTAACCTTATAAATATTTTTGGCACAAATTAGTTGCTCAAGTCCGGTAAAAGATATTAACAAAAATTATACTTTTTATGTTCTATGCTACAGTTTTTATACAATGTCTTAATTGCATTTTTCGTTCTTTTATTAAAAATGGCGTTCCATATTTAAATAACGAACGATCGCCGACGAAAAACAAGAAGACAACGGGAACGCAATTCACGTTCGAAAAACCCGGGTCGCGATAGGTCCCGTTCATTGGTGAAAGCGCCGTGATAGATGACCTGCTCATCGAGAATAATGGCCCGTCGGACAAGTTTCCCAATTATTTACCTCGTTCAATTACAATGTGGGTATATAGTCTGCCGCATGTTCTAGTATGAGCATAGATAAGGGCTACAATGCGAAACTAAATATGACACTTTAAATGGTTTGAAAGTAAAAAGTGTATCGGAAGGTTTGTAAAGGTACACATAAAAATTGTGTCACCGTTGAACTTTGCTTCGATATGGTCATATCATAAGTAGTAAAATTGTCAAAAAACTCATTTCTTTATTTTATTCTGAACCACTTGATCTAGTACAGGGAATATTAGAGATTGAGCAATGAATACCTTGAGCTGAAATACTCATGAGGCTAATATATACCCACTGAAAGTAAAAGGCTATACTATACATAAACGATAATAATACAACACATATTATCGTTTGTAGCTTGAACAATAGGTACATTATTTAATATATGGGCACAACACTTGACAATAGAACAAAATGCATTTAAATACAAAATAAACCGGGCACCTTACAAATTTACAATGGTTACGTTAAGACACTTGCAGAATCGATACTTGTGATTGACCCAGCAATTTGGTGGCACTGTTTCACTTGACATTTAATCTGGTGGATTGAGACGAGAATTGCAATACTCGTGCGAAAGACGCTTGATTCCGATAGATCAAAGACACCTCGCACCTCTACAATCAGGTCTATATGTCATCATAGGTAGTCATACTAACTGTAAACATTGTATCTTTAGTATTCAAGCTTTGCTCTAAGTTATTGATTGTACTCTAAATGAATATTGTTGCATATACTCGTAATTTTATTTAAGTAAATGTTATCCATATACGAATTTATATATAAATGAAGAACTTTTCTAATTCTTTCAAATGCGTTGCAGTAGTACTGCATAATTTTCACGATTTTACCAACTTTTTAAATGTTAACATTATGCAAGACTGACGCCAACCGTAAACCTATCATGAAAAAAAAACACTATTGAATGTCTCATCGAACTATTTGCTAAGAACCTTTTTTAAATTATCATTAACTAATTACGTTTACATCGCATCATAAGATATTTCATATGCTTCTTAATAATACACTGTTATGTATGCTACGGTGCTGTAAAAATCCTCCAAAAAAAAATTGCACCGAAAACTACCTTCAATTAAACGATTGCAAACAAAACTTATTTTTAAATGAACTTTATTAACCAAATATAACACGATTATGATAGCGCTTTACTCAATAAAATGAAATTCCGCGTGAAGTCACAGTAATTGGCAAAATTTAATTTCAATTTATACGGAAAGAGTATTAATGAAATGCATATTAAAATGACAATTACCGAATATAAATTTTAATGTCCTCTGCGATTTAACGCGGCAATTCTAAAAAATACACTATTCTGTACGTCAATATTATATAAATGTTATGTATAATTTGGTACTTTTTGAAATGATGGTTTTCTTACCAAAAAATACCCTGAAGTGATTTAAAGACATGCTTATTTTAAGTTTTAAGCTATTGTGTGACTCCCACATAGATGCTTAGTAGCAGTGGTTAATTTCATCTTGAAAGTAACATTGAAAAACATACACCAGACAAGAAAAGCAATTTCCTGCTAAAAAAAGTACGTTTTACTGAATCACGAGAACGCAATCTGCAAATAATTCAGCACTCGAAATTAAGTTTGAATATAACGCAGTCTCGATCGTGAACGCCCGCTGTGAAGTGATAGATAGCATCGTAAAAATTGCGAGGTACGCGCAGCAATCAGAGGTGAGATTAGTTGCCGACCCAGAAACATCAGCTCGGCATTCTCTCGCGCGGAGCCTTTGGCTGGCGACGATAAAAAAGGGTCAACAATTTATTAAAAAAGGAAGACTCGTTCCGCTCGCAAATTCCTTAATAAATTTATTATGACACTTCGGCCAAATTTAAAATTCGAATTAGAGATAACTGTTACAGTAAAATGGGTCTGCGAATAATCCCGTTTGTAGATACTAGATTTTCGTTCATCATCCATTAAAATAAATTCTTCAGGATCACTGACTTACATTACAGTTCACTGTTTAATTTTACTTTTGAAATTATTTCAAAAACATATCACTCCCCAGTTTTGTCACAGCATAAAGTTGTTCTAAAAATATAAGTTATAAAGTGACACCTACTTGTAACATATGATTTTAAAATTCAGGTTTTTATTGGGGTTCAGTATTGTTTACATATTTAATGTTCTTCTTGATGCTAAGACAAATCTGCACTGTAACAGTCTTCATCTTATAGCGCATTTATTATTAAAATATAACATGAGTCTGCACTAAGAGGTTTCTTGGAACACCTACTCGGAAAATTTCGTAATTCTTGCAACTCATTCCTGAAAAGGGTAAACATGGCCGAAGTCCCGAGATAAGCATTATATTGAGTTTAATTAGATTAAGTTTCATGTAAAAATTATACCTCAGCTTTATGCCCTAATCTCCACACATAGCGGGTGGATTGGGAATATAATATTAGTTTATTGTATAAGCTTATGTTTATTAAAAGTTTTGTGCTACCTGTTCTTATCAAAATGTCAAGTCTCTGGGCCGCTTCTTAAGACATCTGCGAGAAGAGTGATGAAATTCAAAAGAGTATTGCCTTCTGGTACTTGCAGATGAAAGACTTAACTTACTTGTTCCAGAATATAAGTAAAATAAATAAAACAAACCATTAATTTCGACAACACTTCATGCAGGTTCAAGATAAGCAAAGTTAAAATTAGACTTTAATAAATACTTGTACCAAAACTAGATACACGTACTCAGGCTCAGATTGTAACTTACAAAACTTATGACAATCTCGCACTAAAAACAGCTCAGACCAATCACGGAGGTACTCGGTTTGTTATTTTTGGTCAATTCAATTGAATTCAGTTTATTTGTTAAACATAGGTCATACACTTAAGGTGCAACAATTATTCAATAGTATCACTATGTCTTGCCTCTGAAAGGCGTACAATGGTGGTGTTCAACTATTACTCCTTCTTCTTTACGTAATTTCCGTAATAGTGAAGAGATCGCGTTAACAGCAATCTTGAACCTCTACAATATATATATATATATATTCAATGAAAGTATACTTGGAATCAATACAATATTTCGTCTCGAAATGAGATTAAGTACATGATAAAAATACTACTGATGAACAATAATCGTGAGACGTACGCTTAATTGGAAATCGCACTCACGTCTGTAGTCCCTTTCTGATAAAGGCTTTCTTCGTTTCACTTATACGTCTTATTTAGCACACGATATCTCAGGAAAATCATGGTCATCTCGACCCACAAACTTAGTAAGTGATTAGAACGTGTTGTGTGATGTAGGTGCGGAGAAAATCACGAGATTTGTTTATTACGAGAAAATCAGGGAGTTCCGTGATGAAGTTCGTGAGGGATAGTTACGGAGTTATTTATATGTTCGTGATAATGAAGCAGATATTATTTAGTTCATAGTCTGCCTAAGTTTCAGTGAATATGAAGTTAATTATGAGTTAATCGCGTTCTATTACGACGAAAATCCTGCACCCTAAAAACATTACAACTGTCAAGGAGATGGCGAGATTGTAACAGCATTTGGAGCATAAACTTGTGATTTGCATGGCTGATGGAAATATAAATAAATTGCCATGACGAAATATTATTTAATATCAACAACAAAATACTACTCGTAGTAACTATCAAAAAAGATTTAAAAGATTATGCTAATAGAAAATTAGTACACTACATACGAGGACATTAAATACATTATTAAGGCATATTCTTAAGAAACGAAACAAAAATTTCTAATGATCATAAAATGTTAAGAATATTTCAATATTGTGTGTATAATCTGCTGCCATTCCATTACTTATAATTATTTATTTTAGTAGGTTACTATATCTACTACCCTACTGCCTAAAATATACACTAAAGTGTTGTTAAGTTACCATAAATCAAATCTATTATTTTTATAAACAAAGGTATATAAGTGTGTTCTTATAGTACGTCTTATGCAGATGTAATTAATGATAATATCTATATTATTATTCACAATATTTTTAAGAGATGTCATTCCCTCTCGTGTTTTAGTAACTTTATAAATATACTTTTGGCTGGCCTAGTACCTTTATCAAAGCAATATGCATAATGGATGCGATGGGTTGATTGTAATGTCTCGTTACCCAGAATTAGTTCTCGTGGCTTAAAATCAAAAGAGGAAAATCGCAATAACAATAATACATTTTCAATCCTTTTTATAATGTACACGATTCTAATACATTGAACTTCAATAAATATACTTTCGTTTCTAGGCATTTGAACAATTCACATAACATTTACTTAAAATTGTTACATAATTTTCGTTTGATGTTCCATGATTTTTTTTATCATTTTGACTAGAAGTACCCGTGGTAAAAGAGATTTAATTAAATTTCAATCAAAACTCTTCTGCCATAGTTTTACTGACATGTGTAACGTATTAAATATATTCCTTTGAGACTAATTTCCTAATTACTCTATCAACTCAAGAGATTGTGGTCTCCTTGAATCTGTTAATCTGAGTTAACTTTGATAATAACTAGTAGTTATACAGCATAAAAAAATATATTGCTTAAGACTCTATGGCAATTAAATATGTATTTTCGGGATGAGAGTATTCTTTCCAAAAGGACTGGCAACGCACCGATAATAGTCAATGTTTCCATTGTTTAATATACGATGGTGATTTCTTTCTACCAGGTTATCTTGCTTGATTCTTCTATATAATTTAAATACACAATGAAATAACATACATCTACTTCTCAAAACTTCATTATGGTACGGAACATTAAAGATATTTAATATGCAACGGTAGCTTTGCAGTCCTTTATAAAAACCTAATGGATTTTGATTTTTGACTTACACAAACATTTGTTAAAAAAAGGTCTACGTAGAAAGGTATTCAGTTTGGTTCTTGTTTCCTGTATAAATAAAATGGAAATATCGACGGGGCAAAGCATTAAAATCAGGTCGAGTTTTTCCGCATCACAACTAAACATTTCTTACTCTTTTGGTAGAGATTTACATATCTTCTGCTTAATCGTGCGTCTGAAATCACATTTCAGAGTTATGA
This sequence comes from Leucinodes orbonalis, assembly GCA_019425675.1. Lineage (NCBI taxonomy): Eukaryota > Metazoa > Arthropoda > Insecta > Lepidoptera > Crambidae > Leucinodes > Leucinodes orbonalis. Next base: position 78,771 of record PQWD01009749.1, on the reverse strand, counting down.
AATAGAGCAATAGGGTGGGAATTCGAGCGAAAGTTAGGGTTGGCAGTTTTTTAATTCTGGTCATCCCTCATTATTTATGGCATAATATAATACAAGGCAAATCATGTTCTGTTTGTATAAACAACTGATTTCAACGGAATCAAAAAGACTGAACAACAATAAAATTCAATGTCACTGTAACAGATACGATTAAACAAAATTGTAAAAGAAAATAATTTTTCAAAACAACGACAATAAAAAAATGAAACAAAAGAAAATTTAAATATATTCAAATCGAAAATATAATAAAAAAATTCCACTACTCATTAAACATGTCACAAACAAATTTGTCACGGACTATACAAACCAAACAATAAGTCTGGAATCTACAACACAATATATAACGAAAGAATGGAAATTCCTATCTCATAACTTAAGTGCGGTGGTATACAAACGTGAATCATGTAATCACGTGACCGCATTGTTTAGGGCCTAATTTTTTAACATGACTCGGCTATCGTCCGAAATGAAAAAGTTGTAGCCCTGCAGAGCAGCTCCGTAATTTGAATAGGCGTAGGGTCCCAACCGCCTTCTCTTGACTGAAGGCCGGTACTGTCACATAAATTACTACTTTATATGTCCGGTTACTATATCACTTGCGGATGACCCTAGATAGAGACCATAAAATATATAACAACTAAACGTGACCCCGCAGAACAGAAAATGTATTGAATAAAATGTAGCAACAAATAGCGAAGCTGAGGCTTTCTTGGGCAGAAAGTTCGAATACGGGGAGCTATAATTTATTTCGAAGGTAAGAATTGAAGGTATGCTCCGAGTGTAATTCGCAAAATCAGTTCAGGATTACCTTTTCTTGGTTTTGTTTTATTGCCTTCTTTTAGGGCTGTGGTTTATTTACTTTCCGTTGTTTCACTAATCTATCTTAATTTTGAATTTAAAATGATCTTGATTTTTCTGTGTAGTCAATTTATGGTAAAAGTACATTTTTGTTTTACTTTAAACATAATCATTTATTATATTTCGACTGGGACGTACAATATAGAAACAGAAAAAAAACCTTTTTATTGCCGTAACACCGACTAGTGAAAATATGGATCAAAAGGTATTTTAGTGTTTATTTTCTGTTTAGTGCAAAATATACTAACAGGGGGTAGTATTACGGAAAAAACCTTCCTCAGCTTCGATACCTATTGCTACGCACAATAGGTAAGGACAGTCGATTTTGCTGCCTGTCGTGAGAGGTCCAGGGCGAATCAAAGTTTTTTTTTTCATAATAAGAAATTACAATAGGGAAGATGCATAAATTTTATTTTTGTGTTTATTTTAAAGAACTACATTTGGAATAGATCACAAGTATATTAAAAATAAAAAAACTGTCATTTTCTGTATAAAAATGCGGTTTGAAATTGACAATTTCAAATTTCGCGCCAAAACGAGCTGGCGTGACGTTTGACGTCAGATATGTGAATGTACCTCCTTTTCTTCAAGGACTTTTATACTTTTGCATTTTTTTTTCGACTGTCGAGACCTAATTTCTAAGAATTTTAAATAACTGATAATGTATGGATTTAATGAATGGATACTCCGTAAAAAAAGCCGCGTTGACCATACTTTGTGCCAATGTGTTCATCTAATAACAATCATATGACTGACACAAAACCAGGAAAAAGGAGATTTCGAGCTGTGAAGACGAATAAATTATTCCTCAAACTATTTTTCGATGCAGTGAAGAGGACTATGATGTTAGAATACTTGTTATATAGTACTTGTTATTCTTCATCTGCTTGTATAAAAAACAAACATATTTACCTACTTAATACAAATACAATAACAAAGTTGTCTATAACTTTTTATTGTAAAGATAAGGAATCATGTTAAAAAGTTAAAAAAAAATGTTAATAGAAATGCTCATACCCCATATTTTTGAATGCTAACACAGAATAATGCATTTGACACCTTAATCAGCAATAATAAAAAAGTGTAAAATTCTTGTAAGCATTGAAAATACACCAAGTTTAATATTGATTTATTATATTACAGTCACAAAATCATACAAACTTACACAATTATGATGTAAATTAAATAATATTTTTTTAAAACAAAGGAAATTATTACAATTTCTTCTTTGTTCCTGGTTCATCTTTAGAGTGTAGTGTAAGTGCCATGGATGAGGACTGCAGTTCCATGTGGTAATCCTCAAGGCAGCGTTTTCCAAGCAGTTTCTGCTCACACTGTGATGAGTTAAAATATAACCTTTTCTTTTTGCTCACTACTTTAATTTTCATGTTTGGTGATGAAAAACAATCATTCCTAAATTATGCTTTGATATTTCAATAAAGTACCGTAAAAAGTCCATATTTCGCATCAGACTTCTTGCGGTTTGTAAAACTCACTTGCGACAAAAATAAATTACAACCATGTCAACATTAACTTTGGTAGTTTCCTGGAGACTGCGTTAACAGTCCTAAATTTCATTTTAATTCGAAAAATGCCGATTTTGTCGTTTTAATGTTCACTTTTTACTAAATCTTTTACGTCAAAATAATATGTCATATATAGATGACGTAAATGACAGTGATTGGTGTTAAATTTACGTTCCGTTTCAAGTAATTTCAATTCGTAATTATTTTCCCTTCTTTTATGTTAATTTAACATTTTAATATCAAAATGTTCATTTATATTACATTTGCATGTTCCCTATTATTGACAAAATTAATTGCTTCAATCTAAAACAGAGATTAAATAAATCATGATTTTTGACAGATTCATATATTGTCCGTAACATCAACATCCCACAATATTATGTAGAATGTTACACTATCTAAAATTTTGTCAAGGATGTTACCTTAGTATCTCTCCAGTTTACTAGGTGGTAGACTCGATACTGAGTCGTCTAGATAGGTACCACTACAGTGCCAGAAATCATCCGTGAAACAGGAGTGTTATGCATTTTGTGTTCGAGATGAGGATTCTGTAGCTGGTGAAATTACCGGGTATGAGAAACCTAACATCTGTTGTCTCGGGTGACGGGCGCAGTGCGGCATTGAAGTATGACAATAATTGTCTATCAGTTGTTGGTCTCCTTCAATGCCGCTTTGTCATGGTTAGGCGTATCAGATATATAGTAGAAGTATTGAGTTCGGTCAAAACTAACAATTTCCTAAACTTTTGGTACCTTTTAAAATAATGTCAATTAATGTTATTTTATACTGATAATCGTCATTTTAATAATATAAATAAGTCCTTTATGAATATTCCTTTTTAAATTCATGAATAATTCAAAATAATCTCAAATAAGTAAATACTAATGGCAAATTTGTAAAGCGATTTATAAAGCGACCGATAATGTAAAATGAGATAATAATCTCGCAGAAGAGGAAATATAACGTTTAAGCGGACTGGGAAATTCGACTCCGAGTCGTGGTAGCCGGATATTATGATATAATTAATAAAGGAACTATAACTTACGTGTATGACTTTGGGAAAACGCTTACACTTAACTGCTTTATAATTGAGTTTTAAACCGGATCTCTAAACGAAGCTGAATTATTAAACAACACATTTCGTCAAAAGTAGCTATATGTACACATACATTTTATTGATACTAGGGATTATAATCCTACATAATTTATGTAAAACTTTATAGTTAATTCTTTTTTAATTTCCTTAAAAAGTGTATTACTATACGGATTAGACTTCTTTCATTCTATTTCAAAATTGAAATTGTTAAAATATATATGGTGGCGTAGTAGTAAGTTCTCGTAACTAGTTTTAGGAAAATATTATGAATATTTATTAGGTAAAATAGTAAACGACTAGGTTTTATTAATATACGGAACGACATACAGGTAGGAATTGTATTTACATGCAGAAACATGGCTTCATTCTCTATAGAACTGCCAGAAGACAACCCAATTGATAGCGATGCAACAGGACCAAGAGCTGCTGTAAGCTGACTCAGATCGTGTAAGAGAAATATGTATGGTTGAGGTTGGAGAAGTATGGTTCCTTATGCTCGGAGACCGATACGTGTTCTAGCGTTGAAAAGCGGCAATCACGATCGGCGGCTTTCGTGAATTTAGGAACATTAACAATACTATTCACCGATGAATCTTGTTTGGAGCAATTCAGTCAGAGGCAACTGTCTTCGGCACCTTCAGGAGGTCCGCTCATGGCGCACTAATACCAAGGCGTAACTAATGGTGTGGGCATATTTTCGTCTCGGAGAACTCAGCTCGTATAAAGCAGTATGACTGCACTAAATATACCTTGGTGAGGTAGTAGAGTTATTGACCCATAAATAATCCTTACCACAAATTTCTACTCATACACGCTAGTGCTTCTTTCCACACGGCGCGGCTGATAAACAGTGCAGCCAATGTCAAACTACAGTCAATAAAGTTTTATTAGGATTTAGGCATAAAAATTCCTATAGATTTTCACGTAGACCAAGCTCGAAGGTGATTTAAAAGTTAATTGTGATTAAGATGGGCAAACAAGCAGACATATTCTAAAAAAAAAGGGCGAGCAAGTACAAAACAAGTAAAAAAGAATAGTGAAAACGTAAGTACATTGCTAACGTGAAGTGACAAGCTGGAGGTATTCTACTAAAGTATAAAAAATAATCTTTTGAATTAAAAAAAAATGGTTTTCTCTTAAGATGATAAAAGTCAAAGTTGCCTTTCTCAATACTAATTTGAATACAGTCGGCGGTGATAGAATTAAGCTATCTCTATTTGCTTCAACAAATTCAGCTTTGATCCAACCTTCAAAGGTGATTTTCGGGTCATACTTTTTCAACAGAAATTCAATTCTAAATGAAAAGAATTTTAATTACATAAAATTCTTTTCATTTTATTTCAAAGTTTTCCAGTGTCCATCAATATTGGCTAAATCAAACAGAACCAGCTTAGTGTTTGACTTATGTTATTTATAGAACCCAATTCAAAGAAAATAATATACATTGCGGTTTAAGTTTAAATCTCTTCATTTTTACTCGTATGTGAATCTTTTTGTGTGGGAGTGGATTTGTGTGTTAGCTTAGAATCACGTGGGAAATCAGCACAATCCGGGTCGTGTGTTTTATCCTTTATTTTTCTAAATGAAGGCAGCGTTCATAGAACATGATTGAGGAACATCTTTTTTAACCATTTTAATATTTTGATATTTATACCAGTTATTGTATATATGGATAAATTAATGTAAACTTTATGAATTGTTAGGGTACTATAATGGTTTAGGAATGCGTTCAAATGTTTATTGTATGCTATATTTATATGTAGGTAACACCAATATTTAAAATTACTGATTAAATATTTATTGATGTACGTATAGAACCCGACTTTGCATTCATGAAACCATCTGGAATCTGGATCGTTATCTCGAATTTATCTTGGTATCTTACTATTTCTTTTCAACTTATTGCAGTCTACCACTGGACATAGGCCATCCTCATTATGCCCTTAATGTCCCGGTCCGCCATTATCTCATATCCTCCACTAGCGAATTTTGACAAGTCGTCGGTCCATAGGGCCGGTATGCATCCTACACTTCTTAAGACGCGGTCGCCACACCAGCATACGTAACCAGCGCACTGCCGCGTAACTTGCTAATCCGGCGAGCTATGTCGATAACTTTTCTCTCACGAATAATATATTATTTTGATTTTATAAAGAAAAACCCTGGGCATATCTGACCTTACAATTCACTTTATGTTTGTCAATTGGTAATCAGCTTCTTAATCAGCCAACTTTGTTTACAGTTGTGAAAAGCAGCATGCGGCATCAAACCACATCACCTCTGAGCAGAATCGGGCCGACGGCTTCCCTGAGGGACACCGAGCCTGACTTCATAGGGCCCATAGAGAATGTTACAGTGGCGCTGGGCAGGGAGGCCATATTGACCTGTTCCGTCTCAGACTTGGGAGATTACAAGGTATTTTTTTATGTTACCAAGTGTACAGGACAGTCAGGACGCTCATCTTGAAGGTGGGTGATACACCTAACCATGGCAGAGTGGCATTGATAGAGACAAATAACTGATAGACAGTTATTATTCTTCATCAATGCCACACTGCACCCGGCACCCGTGACAACAGGTTTATGATTTCGTATACCCGGTTATTTGACTAGCTACAGTGCCATCGTAATGTGCAAAACACTTTTATTTCGCGGAAGAATCAGAAATTTTACTTTAAGAGAAAAAACCGTGTCACGGCGTAGGTAGCGTTGTAGCATATAGTAATCCTTATAACCAATTCAAATGGATAAGCCTGTACAGTGATTTTTGTAATATATCTAGAATCCTACAATAAGGCTTTTTAGTTCCATATGTTTTTATGTCAAAAAGTAAACGGGTCGATTAGTTCGCTCACTTGATGGTAAGTGTTATGTCTACCATGACAGATGAAGTGTTGGTGGATATGAATAACGATACCAGTCATTATTTGTCGTCAACACTGCTGTGAACCCTCCATCCGATACGACAAATGTTAGGTATATGAGTATACCGGTAGTTAACTAGATACATTGCTATCATACTGAAATACAAAAGTGCAAAACACTCATATTTCACGGAACGTTATTTGACACTGCGGTGGTAGCTACCTAGAAAACTCAGTATCGGGTCTACCACCTAATAACAACACAACGCACATGTCACATATCGTTTTTTTGTAAGGCGGTGGTCTCCAGTAAAGATCATGGCTGTCGAAAAAAAAAAATTTTAAGTCTTGATTGAAGTGAGTGTGTTTTGAAATTTAAATTTGTCTTACTTATAATAAATAATAAACAAATAAATATCCACTGACACGTACACACTACAGGGATTAGATTTAATTTATGTCTTATGTGATATTGTTAGAATTTAAGGCGGTTCACGTTTCAAACCTATATTTGCTTTTGAAAGAATACAATGCGTCTTAATTAATTTAACCACGTCTTATAGTTCGTCGTCCGTCTAGTCAAAGGCGCTATAAAACACTATCGATCCAGTCAAAAACATTTTGCTAACAGATATGAATAACTAACCACCCGCAACGATCCTATCGCATAACCTAAAGAGGCACCTGAGCCTCCAATATACTTTTATATTGGAGACTCAGCTCGTAATAATAACTTATTGTCTTACTCGAACATTTATCACCATCGCTATTACGCTTTCGCCATTTGGATACCTACCAAAGCCTTCTATTGTTTGATATTATGTAAGCTTCTGTCTCCTGTGAATTCAATTCTATTAAGAACTTATGAAATTTCTGTAACTGAAGTTGAATGTTTCGTTTATTTATAGCTATAGTTGTAATAAATAATTAAGAAGAACTTTGATTGAGAAAGCCTGTGTCCGTGACGTTTCCTTTGTCTGACATATGACTCTGATTCTTATGTTATTTACTTATTCATGTATGTAAATTATTTAACTTCATTAGTATTAAATAAATAATTTTGATTTTTTATTCCGGCAAGTTGCGCCAAGACTTCACGCCAACTTTGAATAATCCGTTCTACGTTCTACTTCGGGATTGGTTCATAAGTATATAGTCACTTAACGGCAATGTAGCGAGCTATGCAGGGGGATCTCTTAAGGATTGAATCAGAAACGATGTTATCCTCAACAGAACAAATTTACTTAATTTATTTATTTGGGCGATTATAACACTTGTCTCCTTTAGGAAATCATCTTTTAAGATGATGCTCGTTCCCACCGTCTTAATTCCCTTGTAAATGCAAGCGATTTACATATTCTTCCTCTAAAAGCAACACACTTCTTCCCTAATACTACTCCTTCTCTGCTAGATCTAATAATAGTTTCTTCATCTGCACATGTCGCGAAATACGGTCAATGCTCCGCTGATGCTTTTTCTTTTCACGACTTACATATCTATCTTTCGTATAAAATCCGTCCACCCAAATCTAAAACTAAAATTATTTTGTAACGTTTACTTCTCCGGCATGAACATTGAAACTCTGCTACTGGATGCACTTAATATCGATTGGACATAGCTTGGCAGATCAGCAAGTTTAAGTAGCAGTGGGCTTGTCACGTTTGTCGCAGAATCTATGGCCGTTGAAAAGGCCAGTTTTGGAGTGGAGACCGCGGCATGACAAGCATAGGGTAGTACGACCTTCAGCCCGATGGATCGACAACTTGGTCACTGGTGGAGACTGCATGAGGCATGCGGAGGACTGGCATAACTGGCAAAAAATAAGGCAGACCTATGTCCAGCAGCAGACTGCAACAGTTAGGGAGAGTAAAATTTAGAAGAGCTCAACACGGACTTACTAGTAACAAAATAAATATATTAAACAATATAACACTTTGTAGCAACATCAAAGCGAATCGCATTTAATCTACGAAAATACTAAACTAGGTACTTCAAGTTAATTGTTCTTTCGATATAGTTCAAGGGTTTTAATGTCCTTTATAGATCCGGTTTTATTGAAGGCTCTCTACAATGCTCGTGTTATGATCCATTTTAATGTCTCCATGATAATACATCTACGCATAAATTAGTCGTATTGAGCGTATAAATGTGCAGTTTCAGATAAAAATGTCGAGTGAACCAAAATTATAGAGTTATTAAATTTAGTATGTGGCAACTGTAATCTTCGATATGAAGATAAGATTGACTTTTTTATTGTTACATGTTTATTTTATTACATGTTGGATCAAATTTATCTTTTTTATGTTAATATTTTACAAAAAAGTACTTTTAGTAGAAATGTGCAACCAAACAGTCTTAACGACTACTGCTGAGCAAGCAGAGTTACCACGTCAAGTTTAGTAGAACCTACCATGAAGTTTAATCTAAGGCCCGTATTATATAGAACGAGACTCGTGTTGTTTTTTACATAATAGATTTAGAAAGGAATGACGCTATTTATAGTATATAGCGCTTCTTTCTAACCTATTGAAGAATATCAACGCTTGAGTTCGTTTATAATACACGTATTACTACTACTAAACAGCTAGGATAAGAAATTTAACTGGTTATTTAAATCATTACACACATCGTTCCCGAAAATGCATATAGTACACAATCAGATACCTGCAAAAATACTCTAAATCTTATATACATAGCACTAGTTCAATCCGTAATAACTTACTGTATACAAATCTGGGTGGTGCGTTAAAAACACGATTCCTAGAAATAGAAAGAGCCCAACGTGCATTGCTTAAGGTAATGTACTTTAAAAAACGCAGACATCCCACCCATAACCTATACAGTATGAGTAACTTGTTATCGGTAAGAAAATTATATATCATAAATATAGTACTAAAGAAACATAAAACATTAGTATATATTCCATCTTTAAAAGGTAAAGAAGAAACTATAATGTTATCAAAGTTCCATATAGAAAAACTAATTTTGCTAGTGTACAATTCGAGTCACGTGCTGCCTTTCTTTACAATAAAATTAACAAGGAGTTAAATATAAGCCAAAAATCGTTTTATGAGTGTAAAACTGTCGTAACAAATTGGTTGCATGGTTTAAGTTATGATGAAGTTGAAACATTCATGCAAATTGTCAGGTAATCTAAATAGCTATGCTCACACCAACACAAACACAAATATCATTCTCGAAAATCTTAGTATTTGTAAAAGATAAATTGTCTTAATTTTGCTTTTATTGACACATTTTATGCTTATCATATTATGCATTTGATATTTTATTCATAAGTTCTTATGTATGTATGTGTATATGTATTTGTATGTTCATGTATGAATATGTGTATGTATATATATTATATATTATGTGTTATGTGTGTATGTATGTGTGTATGTATATGTATGTGTATATATATATGTCTATCTGTGTACGTGAATGTGTATGTATGTATTTATATGCATGTGTATCAATATATTTAATAACTATATTTTTGTAATATTAAGTTACTATTTACATGTGAATGGGGTGGTTATATGTACAGATTTTGACATGTGAATTTCTTTTTTACTTTATTTTAGTTAGCAAAACTTGAGGAAGCGGTGTCTCCTGTTACAGGCAATTTTAATGCTTAAAAGGAGACTCCCACGATTAGAAATAAGAAATTGATTGTAAACCAATAAAGAACTTTTTACTTTTTTACTTTTACTTTTTTTTAACGTATTACGGTTCATATAGTACGGACAAAATCTGTGTTTGTTCAGAATTTATACTGAATTACGCAGCTTAGCTTGCTTCCGAAGGGGTATCACAGGGAACTTGCGGTCAACCAACTGATGACCGACCATGAGATGTTCCTTGACTTGCAAATAGGTGTTTGTTTTTTGGTTTTATATATGGCACTCATTCACTGGTAGACTAAGTGCAACATTATAACTACTCTACAATATAATATGTAAAGGTACTTCCTTAGGGACTCTAGTGAAGCCTTAATAGATAATTTTGGTCATTTCCTCCTAAATGAGGATAAGTTAAAGCTTCTTATTACTGACATTATGACTCCAATAAGTCACAGCTCGTGATTTACTATTCACGTTATAGTTAACCTATTTTAACTTGAAATTATTAGCCTACCTTCACAAAATATTTCAGAATAGAAATTTATTTTATTATAAGTTTTACTACATACATTTTAGAAGATAAAAAGTAGAATAATATATTAGGTATAAGCTCCATAGGCAAATACCTACGTTCAAAAATAAAGAAATTAATGCTTAACACTTATTTTATTTTTAAGTTACGTTTTTATGAATGTAACAACCCTTGTATTCTGTCTATGATACAAGCTGAAACATTAGTTATTGGCAGAACCGACAACGAATGTAACACTCGACCGCCAAAGAACACACAACAAGCCAATATTTTACGAGAAACCAGACGCGTCTCCTAAGAGGCCGATATTAATGATCTCTCGATACCGAACTCTGCAACATGTATTCATTTTACTCTATTCATGTTTTTTTCTCTTAACTCAAAGAGTGGAAAGTGTCTGTAAATAACCCACTTTATTGATGATCCATTTAGTGTCCTCCTCATGACAAACGAGCATCTTTCCTTTTAGAAGCGATCGATCACTCTAATGACGTTTCAGTACTGTTCTACCTATGATGGCGATGACTTGCCAAATAGACCCATCGATTCTTCGAAGTCATTTTCCGCCTAAATTACTTTCGAACATTGGCCTAATTATTAACATAGTGTTCAAAATACCGGAATAATTTTATATGTAATATTTACACCAAAACCACTTTGAATATAAATATTAAGCATCAAATAATGATCCAATTTTCCACAAAATAAACAAGCTCCTCGTTAAAAATACAATAACGCGTAACCTTCTCACAATTTTCTCCCATCATTTCTTTTATCGAGATAAAAAACTTACGGAGAAAGTTCTTTGTATAAAATATATGAAAACAATGCGATCAGTCAAAGTAGGATTAGGAGAAATGACAAGCGGACGAGATTTATTTTACGGTATTACGCTTTCTATGAGGAAACTGAAAGTTCTCGCCGTTATGAAGATGAAAAGAAATATCAAGTGGCAGCTTTTAGGTTATAACATTTTTTAATATCACTTAGTACGGATTTACCAATGCTCACTCCTTGTTGGTTTCACAATAATTCCAACATTACTCATTATTGTGTCAGTACTTAGTGACAAGCAAATAAAGCCTGTAATAAGTTAGAAAGTTACTATTATTAAAAACTTATTAGTAATGACAATAATAATTAAAAGATGTTTCACCCCATTGAAAAACTGACTGATTAAACCACAAATCAAATACTTTGAGCTCAAAAGGCTGACCTTGATTTTTGTTAAAACGATTTTTAACAACAGACAATGATCCATATTATGATGGTAAATGAAGAAAATTGAAGTATTTATCAAAGTGTGCGAATTTATTTTAGTCAGGTTAAGAAATTATATAATGCAAGCAAATACATTGGTGAACTATAAAGTATAGCAATGACATCATCTTTTTTAAAGCGTTTTCGGTATTTGGTAAAATATACGTCACCTACTTTAAAACCGGTTGAGGATGATTATATTATCAAATTTATTTAATTTTATATTTTAATGAAATGATATATGTCTTTAATAATAAAATATAAATATAATCATGCATGTATTTTAAAATATAAACGTCATCATAAAGACATATTTTCATAGCGTTTATTTTGCTTTAAGTTTGTGATGCTCTCTAATGTTTTTTATTCGTGTTTTCCTATTAGAATTCCTTACTAAGCTAAACCACTTGATTTTTATCATTTGTTATTTATACTTAACATGGCTATTACATAACTTTTGCTTGTCATGTTAATATTATCCTATCATATCAAAACGTCTTTATTATGAATTTCCCCAAGCGTAATATGTCGTTCACAAATCTATAACCTAAAATAATGTGATTGGGAAGAACATAACCAGATAAGGTAATCCAGAAAACAGATATTGTATTATGATTTACGCGTGCAAAAGCCATTCGGACCGAAAGTGTTGGTGCCTAACCTAATAATAATATTTTGTCGCAAAGTGGGAACAAAAACAGAAGTTATCTCACCTTCGTCCTTTTGTTCGCGTTACAACAGACTTCCCTCTGAGGCTGTGTATTACACGAAAACTCCAGTGGGCTATAATAATAAATCCCCGTAAAACAAATGTAAAACGAGAGCCAAGTTCCCTTGGATAATTTATATTTTCAAAACAAATAGGAAAATAGCTTTATTCATTATTGAGAGTACAATTGTGAAGGCACTATTTCAATATTATTATACTAGTAATCTCATTATTTTAGGTATTTAACTACGGAATATGGTTCATTTTATTACTTGTTACCTATTAAAATGTACGAAGTGGATTTAATAGAAAATGTATTACTTAAATAAAACAAAACTTATTGAAACAACAAATATTTTTAGGTATTTATGAGAAACGGTTAGTTGGTGTCGGCCTAAAAACAAAGAAACACCAAAGACTCCTAACCTAACAACAGTAGCATTTTTCTATTACGTTTTGTAAACTAGATGGGTGTTTACAATTACCATTCTAAGATCTATAAGTAATTTTTTTACGTGCCACTCGAATTATTGCTTGAAATAAAATATATTTGTTCGGCTATCCGATGTACTTACCATTTATTTATTTAATTAGCTCGACCGTTAACCATACGCAGTAAGTAGCCTGAGCTTAGCCATAATTTTAAAATTGTTATTTATGAACTAACAAGTAACTAAATAAAGAACTCGACAAAGCGCTGCCAAAGTCATCAAATAAACTATATAGTTCTACTATATCCATCTGCATGTCCAAAATTTAATGTTCCAATAGTGTTTCACTCTATTTAATCCAATAGTGTTTCAGCAAAACTGTGAACGGTCTTTAACAGTTTTGCTGAAACACTATTGGAAGTGTGTAGTTGCGATATAACATTAGTGTACATGATTTCCATGCCGACGAAGTATGAAAAGGTTGATTGGAAAAAAGTAAGAGACGTCATCTAATAAATATAAACTTACACTGGCTGAAACTTCGTAATAATTCATAAGTGGTTCGCGTTACGCGTCTCTGATTGACGCAGCGCCAATACATATTTATGGACTTCACTTTGTCAACGCTTGGGCGACGTCGGCGCGTACTTGATAACTTCTTGAAAGCTTAATTTGCAAACGTTTGCTAATGGATCTGTTTGTTTTTTTATACCAACTTGTAAACTGCTGTTTATTTATATTGTGAAATTCAAATAAAAACCTATGATTTTACTTTTCTTTAATGTGGTATACAAAATAATGTTTCGAGGGGCACGGTAGTGGCCCCGTCAGTAGAATAAGATCAAATCTTTGAACCGTAGGTATTCTGTAAACTATTCCCACAAAGTAGGAAATTATGTCATAAATCTCTCACATTTTTCTAATCGAATTTTAACTAGATTCTTTATTTTTGAAATTGTTATAGGTTCTTGAATCTTCGTTAGATTCCAACGAATTATAAAGCAGAATATTATTTTCAACTTGAGATATAAATACACCTTTAAATGGAAAATTAAAACATCTGCACCTTTAATTACGACTTATAAAGCAGTAAGTTACGTATATTACACAATTATTGTAAAAAAAATGATAATTTAACCCTAGCGAACAATGTTACACTACAACTTACGAATGTGTCAGCACTATAATATAAATCATTTAGTAATGCATATGGGACACACAGATACATATTCATTTCAATAAACTGAACGCAAAACTAACTCCGTAAATGAAAAATATTCCTCATGTCATATCCCAACGGTACTAAAAAAGGCAACACGCTAAGCATAACTAAAATAATTCAATTATGTGTTATCCATATTGTTAATAAATCACCACGTTTGTTATTAACTAAATTATATTGACGTCACATCCTTTGATCTAATTTTGCTCAAATAGGAAGTTCCGCACCCGTTCCACTTAATTTAACAGCCTAATAATGTGATAGTTGATATATAATCCGCTGACTCGATTCATATGGAAATAGCGATTAGGGCAAACATGAAATAAAATCGATACTTCACAATCGTTTTTATAATGTTTTCTACTGATTTTTTTATTTACCTTGTCGAGCAGACAAACTATCTAGTGTTTCACCTATAATACATCATATGCTAATACATGACAAAGAGATGATGATACTGCCTTTCTTACTCCTCAGTCCGGAACACAATTATAATAAAAACCTTTTTGCTGTGACGGGAGAAATACTTGAGATCGAAATACCATTTTAATTAATCCTGCACTTCAAATTAATTTAACTTCAATCTCACCTTAATTTCCAAGCTATACACAGTTAGGCTGTAGAAACTGTGCTCCGGGTTGTAGTGTGCGATATTCAGAGAAATTAATGGGTGTCGTGATCACGTAATAACATCCTGCTTATGATACTTACTTATAATAACTGCGTACGTGGTCTAGTGGGCACAACGTTCGGCTGCGTGATTCAGAGGACGTCGGTTTGAATCTCGAGGGAAAAAGTCAATTTTTTAGATTTTTTCCATGGTGGTATATAGACTTTAGTCGTCCACGCGATCCCAGCGCGGGTTGGCCGACTTCTCGCACAATCTTTGCATCTCTCCGCAGGCGTGCGCAGGTTTCCTCGCAATATTTTCCTTCACCGTAAGAGCGTCGGATAACGTACATATAATCAAAAATTTTGAAAACACATTGGTACGTGGCGTGTTTTGAACCTGCACCCTCCAGATACTGAATCACCTTATTGTCCGAAAAGAAAGGTAATTCTGGGTTTCAGAGGGCACAGTTAAACCCACCAATCCGCATTGGGAAAGCGTGATGGGTTGCGGCCCAATCTCCCCATGGCTATACTGTGTGAGAAGGACTGTGCTCTGCAGGAATCCGTTATAGGCTGATGACTTATGATAAAACCTTGGGAACACTGGTGAACTATGTAAAAGAAGACAAAAGTCCCTAATTTGAAGGCTGCATACGTAATAGCTTGATCATTTTTAAAACAAGAAAATATCGTAATCGCAATATCTTATCGTAAAAAGTACACAGGGAATAAAATGTATTGGACGTAGGTATTACAGATCCCATTAAATCGACAACCGTGGATAACAAGCGACATTTCAATTTTATTAATAGTAAAAAAAAATGGATTTCATTAAAATGTAAACAACAATTATCTATATATTCGACATCTTATTTTCACATAAAATTATAATGAACTATTGTTAACAAATACACGTAACTCTTTCTCGTCCATTGAATAATCTTGAACTAGTCACAATCACATTTATTAATTCTGATAATTTGCAATTCGAATGCGGAGTTTATTCAAAAACGTTGGGAGCGAATACATTATAACAAGTCTCAAGGCACAACCACTTAGTTACTGTTCCCTGTTAAAACTGGATGCTTACCATAAACCTCCGATCAGGAATTCCTAGGGAACTCGGAAATTTATAAGGCTAGAGCGGATCGAACATATTACTACTTTATTCTGAGGTAGCAGCATCAGCGTTCTTCGTTCTCCATAAGGAAATCCAGCTTGCATTTTATACGGGAATAGTAACAGCACCTGATCATAATTTTAAATCGCCTCGCTTTCACGTCTCATTTTTCTCATATAAAAAGGAATAGACAATATGTTTTTTGTGCAAATGTGGATTTTATTGAAGCTGGGATTTGGGTTGGAAATTGATGACTTGGCTAATAGTAACAGGTAAATCGACTTGGAAATTGTGAGCATAACTTCCTTACTGCTTTTTTTAGAATAAATGTAGAGAGAACTTACTTGACTATAAAACGTTATTTGAAAATAGTTTTTTTAATAGACTACATGACATCATTAAAGACACTCACAGAGCTCAATGTAACTTCTTTTCGTTATTTGTATTTTTAGATTCAGTAAATTTTCAAAGATAACAGTAAATCTTGCGAGATTTTTAAATATTTCAAACTGATTTAAAAGTAAAATTATAACTAATAATTAGATTAAGAAAAAAAAATCTGTAAATGAAAAAACATTATCAAGAGGTTCGTGTCACCGTGCCTATTTTACACCTCAGAATATCGTAATTTTTTTAACTTATTTATATTTGAGAATACTCTCCTTAACCTTAATAAGTGTTGAGTGTATTTTACGAATTTTTATAATTTTTTTTACAACCTTTGATATTTGTTTCCTAATTATTTTTTCGATCTCTCTTTTATGTATTTCAATTGAAGTATTATCTTAATTACAAAACAGCAATAAAAGATTCAACAGGAACTTATTTGTCAGTGACAATAAGGTTGGAGGGTGACAAAAACAACCAAATAAGGTCACGGATTCGTCGATTGAATATTTCCGAAACACTCAGAAATAGAATTGCGAAAATACAAACGCATTTTGGTACGGTATAATAAGGGTAGGCATAAATAGAAACGGCTCTGTTGAGACTTATGACTTAGGCTTCCTGTTGAATAAACAGTTAGGCAATAATGCTGTGCATTTTGACTTGATTTGCGGTTGGATATGAGTATAAATTGTATTTTCCTTTTTAATTAGTAAATGCTGCGTATATATGGAATAAAGAAATAAACTAAATTTTTAATAACATGATATTTATCATAGGAACTTCTCCTTGGTACTAACAATTACCTAAATGTATGTAGAAAATGTAATTTTATAATAATACTTAAATTAATATTATGTTTAAGCTAGAACATTTTATATTGTAGTTAATCATAAAATATAACTTTTATCATTAGAATAAAATTGCACAAACTTTAAGAAATAAAAATGTAAATTTATTTAAAAAAATATTTTTAGATTTATACTGGAAATAAAGTCACGTAAATAGTTTAATTACGATAAGGTTATGAACTATGCCCTTTGATATAAACAAGCCCAAGGCTCGGTAAGGTAAGCCCATTTGATACGGATCACAATAAAGCTGAGAAGGTACAAAGTGAGCCAATTGAATAACTCTCTTTTTGGGCGCTTCCCAGTCTTTATACATTCGAATTTAGCGTAATGCAATTTAGCTTGATTTCTGACCAGCCTAATGGAAAAATTCACTTCATTATTTCGCATTTGTTCCCCTTTCATTTCGTTTCGGTGTAACTCGATACAATTTTTACGCTGTAGTATTTGTTTGAATCCAATAAGTGGATATCTCGCTGATGAATCTGTACCCTAAAATATATTTGTGTTTTTGTGGAATATTTTATTCTACATAACTTACTTAAGAGACCTTACTTTATTTCACAATTTAATGTGTGTATATCCAAGCCGTGTTTGGCTACGGCGACTCCTAAATGTATATACCGGGTCGTTGTTGGGATAGGCTCTAATGTGACTAGCAAAACCGAACTTCGAGGGCTTCGGTCGAGTCTTTCGTATTTGGCGTTTTATGTCAAGATCTTCTAGACGCTTATTTTCGTAAAGATCCACGTTTTTGTGAACAGTCAAACGCCATTCCGGTCTAAGACGAGCTCGCTCCTCCCAACTATCAGGTGGAATACCACAAGCCAAAAGGATGCGCTTGAGCACGTCTTTGTAACGCAGATATTGCCCGCTCTGCCTTCGCTTTCCGCTCTAGCGGAACTTTCTGAAGTTCGGCATAGAAAACTGCTTTTGGCAATCTGCTGTCCTCTACAATTTAATAATTAATGGTGGAAAAAATATATTTAAAAAATGAGTTAAAGCCAGTATATCCGGATTTTAAAATCTTTTTTGTTGCTTATTTATTTCATTTATTTATCAAAATAACTAAACATTGTGAAAAACTTCATGATTAGCCGTTAATGTTACGACGCAGGGCTAAAAACTTTCCGCAGGAGTGACATTCGGGCCATTGACGGATTGGTGGGTGTTAACAATTACAATACCTACTATTATTGTAGCCAGCTCTGATGGTGGAAAATGCACTTAGATCATCTTAATTTTCAGACAATAGAAGAGGACATGAAAAGGCAGTAAACCTGATGGCATAACCTTCCTTAACCTATGTGTTCTTACAAAAGAGGGAAAAAAATATAAAGATAACTAGGAGATAGAAAAAAATATTAAGATAATTAGACACTCCGTTTGAGCCCATCTATTTGCTCATATTGAAGCATATAGATGGGCCCACACGTAAATTATCCCAATTGTTATAGCGCAAAAATATCAACCCGTGAAATAAGACTGTTTTTCACTTATATGTTTCGGGATGAGGGCACTGTAGCAAGTAAAATTACTGGGTATAGGAGACCTAGCATCTGTCGTCTCGGGTGATGGGCGCAGAGCAGAAAGTAAAAACTACAAACTTTTACTAATTTCCTTCAACACTACCTCGGTCATGGTCAGGTGTATCACTTGCCACCCGGTGAACGAGCTGATCGTTCCGTTCACTTATAACATAAAAAAACTTTTTATGTTATAAGTGAACGGAACGATTGTTTGAAGTTGATTGTTACATTGGAGGCTAATCACCCATATATTTAAAAAAGACGTTTCTAAAAAACATACATCTTTACAGGTGGCGTGGATCCGGGCAGATGATCAGACGATCCTCACTCTGCACACTCGTCTGGTCACACACAGCTCTAGATATGCGGTCACCAACGACTCGCCGAGGTCCTGGCAACTGCACATACGCCCTCTAAAGGTGGAAGACCGGGGCTGTTATATGTGCCAAATAAATACCAGTACAATGAAAAAGCAGATAGGATGTGTAGATGTATTGGGTAAGTGAAAGGATTAAACTAGCAGCGCACCCATGGACTAGGTTGTGACCCATGAAGTTTCCGTTCCCGAAAAATTCGGGTACGATATTATATCATTAAAGGGTTATTCTGATATGTTAGCTACATCGTTGTTAAATTTTATCAAATCCATTCAACCGTTTATCGTAAGAAGTAAATACTTAAATTAGATAGCGGCATAGCTTAACCCTTGGCCTTGTAGTTGTCTATGAGTGGCGTTACCGTTTTGCATCAGATAAGCCGCTTGCTCGTCTGCCTACACTAGCAATAAAAAACCTTATACAATTACAAACGATCGCCTGCCTGTAATAGTGTAATAATAAAGTTTTTAAACGAAGAATCCGAGCAATTGGAATAAAATAAAATATATTAAGACTCGATCGCAATTGACGATCACCCTAATGTTCTACCTATTCTGTGCGGGTAAATGACCAGAAAATAATATGTCGAGCTTAGATAAACAATTGGCTAACATGACGAGTCTAACGTACTAATAATGTTCTGTGAGTGACTTCGGAAAACGCGTCAAGTCGATGGCCCAGATAATTATTATAGGTAAGTTATTGTGGCTTTCAACGGTAGTGTTGTAACTTGTTTTTATTTATAATGATATTAACGTAGTTAAAAAGATGGGTAACGGTGAAAAATGTATATTAACATGTAACTTTCTTTATGGACACAAGTATTTTATAGCATCATCATTATCTCTGTAATAGCAATGCCAAGATAGATATCATCTATTTAAGGTATTCTGGAGCTTAAACCGTCGTGTAAAAAATTGTATACATGGAAATTCTTTTTCTATAATATGCTTAATTTTCGATCAGAAATCGTCACATTCACTAGTAGACTTTGAGGATACTTAAATGATGAAGGATAGGTAAAGCTATTTCAGTAGTTCGGTGATATTAACCCGAGAATAGTGACGTAAATATTCAAAGAGTGTGCCCCTGAAATTTAACCGTAAGCAAATAACAGCTAGTTAAAATAGTCTCTTTATTTCTACGAAGCGTATTTTGTTTCCTTCGCCTCTTATTTCTTTAGGACTTCGGGCTGCAGGTAAGGCTTCGTTTACCGCTCGGCTAAGCTTTCTTATTTAAATTTATCGTATTCGCTGTGTATTAAATTTGCCGATGATTTTCCAAAGATGTTTTCTGATTTTGTATTCAAGCAGTCAGGTGTTCTGCGTTCGCTTTTATTAGTCACAGTCATGTAAGTCATGGTCTTTGTGTTTATCTTTTTGCTAACAAATGTCCCTTGATATGAAAAGTAAGCAAACGATATTCATGAGATATCATGTATTGGAATCTTAAGGTAGCTTTAATATATATTTTGATACAAAAACCTAGAACAATATTATCAACCACAAATATAAGCTAGGGTTTTTTAACTGTGTTAAAATATGAATTTCCATCTATGAAATCCCAAACTACGAGTATAAGGCAGATTTTATATAAAATACAGTCATTACCGCCGGACTTTTTTTTATTAAAACTTTAAGCAAAATACTATTTTTAAAATCATGAGTACCTAATCCTTATGATATCATTGAATTGAAGAACGTTACGTCGCACCCAATCAAATTATCGTAGTTTGGCGTAAGCGTTGGGCCGCATTTGGCTACAAAATTATCTGATTGAACTATTTCTAGCTGTTTCTTGGCATGCCGCCTAAAATTACCGCAAATAATGGCATAACGTAGTCATATGTGCATATGTTCATGCTTAATTGTTGCGACATAAGAGCTTCATGAGTCTGAGCTATTATTTCTTTGTGTGAAATAATGAAACAGAGAAATGTATGTATAATAGTGACACACTTAATTTCTTTTTGGGTCCTTGGTTGGTGGTCATTGGTGGAATCGTGAATGGCAAGGCTTAACTGGGTCTTGTAAGTCCTGTTGCACTTATTACAACGAAAAGCTAGTGTTTTTAGTGCTATAATCATAAAAATGTGAGGGCTTAGACGAGTTTTTCAGTTACGAGGACCTAAACTTGTATTTACGTACTTGTATTTTTATATTGCACTTTATTTGTGGAATAGGTAAAAAACGGCTCACAAGTGGAATGAGGCACCGTGTTCACAAATATTTACAAGATCTGAGCCCTATAAATGAGTTGGCCGTCCTTCAAATTTCTAGTTCGTGTTGCGGGGCTGTCAGAGCCTTGTTCGTTTCAAGCATACAAAGGTTTCTAGGTGCCTGAAATGTACTGCTTACAGAAATTGTTTTAGTTAAATAATCCAAGGTTACAGTTTAGTTAACGTTTCCTTAAACATGATTTTTTCATAAAACCAAAATATGTCCTGCATTTTTTGCTATCATTATGAATCAGAAAGTTTAATATTTCATATATTTCTTTTAATATTTCACCGTCTAAACCGTCCACCGTTTGCTATCACAATGGTAACTGGAGCAACATGAAGTCAAAAGGGGCTCACAAAAATTAATAGAGACTCAAGTGTACCGGGCTGTTGTTTAATAAATAAGCAGATTCCTATGGGTATACGAAACTGATCTCAGATGGGCACGTAAATGTTAATAGGCGTACGCTCGCTTGTAGTTTGTTGTTTATATCGTTGGCCGCTCCGTTTGGCCTAGTGATTTACGAGTGGCACATTTTGTTCGTGAGCACTGAACTGGCCGTATCCCTAGTTTATAGATAAGCTAGCTTTTCAAACGTTTTTCAACGGTATCTATGCAAAGCGAAACTGTATCTGAGTGTATGGATGTGGGAAAGTTTGTACTGTTAGATATGACAATGTGAGGTGAGATTGATACTAAGATGAGTCATGTTTTTTATGAAAATATTTTGAAAAGATATTTCCTCAGGCGCTACGTGCCAATGTATAATTAATTAAATACTCATTGGTGATACCTTGTAAAGTAAAGTACCATGTTAAGTCAGTGTAGTAATTTTACTGCGTATCTCATTTTTTACCTCGGAACAAAGCTTTGTTTTTCACTTTTATGCGAGAAATATGCGAGAATAAGATTCTGTTCATACGCCCTTTTGTACGATCTTTACCAATGTGTTATGAGTTATGTAAACTACGAATTTATCCAGTAAGCTTTGTAGGAATGTCCAGTAAACAACTCAAGCTACTAAGCCAGTCTCACCTGCGCACAATGCATCCTGTTGAATAGCAAACCAGACTGAAAAATTTCACGTCGTATTGGATCCCATTCCAGCTAGGGTCGATGACTCATTGGTGTGAACTATTGCCTTCCAATCTGTAGGGTGCAGATTTAATTACTGCCACGTATCAATGTTATTTCGAATTATCGAAATTATGTGTACGTTTATCCGGCGCTCTTAAGGTGAAGGTAAACATTGTGAGGAAACCTGCGCACGCCAAACAGGAAATTCAAAGGTTGTGCGTGAAGTCGGTCAATCCACACTGGGCCCATTTGAACGGCCTATACACCCTTTATGGGTACGCTCGTGCCCCTCGGTGTATAATGAGCTGACGATGATGATTGGAGCCCACTGAATTGGAAAAACCTACAACAAAGACACTGCTTGGGA
This sequence comes from Leucinodes orbonalis, assembly GCA_019425675.1. NCBI lineage: Eukaryota > Metazoa > Arthropoda > Insecta > Lepidoptera > Crambidae > Leucinodes > Leucinodes orbonalis. Next base: position 56,070 of record PQWD01009749.1, on the reverse strand, counting down.
GTGGCCTTGAAGTGTTATTTTCATTTTATATTTATGAAGTAAAAGGGATAACTAATAATTGTGCTAACGATATATGGATGGACAGTGCCAAAGTGAATATTTTTATGCTAATGAAATACTCTAGGAATTCCAATATGAGAGTTTCATAATATCATCCATTACGTACAATTTTAAGTCGCAAAATTTATTAATGTGTGATTCAAGTATATAATTTTAGTTGAATCTAAAACAAAGGGTGATTATATTGATAATGAAGGCGGATCCACCATATGGACTAATTTTCTTAACAAGTTAACGACAGTCTTTTTTATTTATACTACTATTTTTGTAGACACGAAGGCCTTTAAATATCGGAATTAAAAACATTCATATGAATAATTTTGAATATTTAAATTTTTGCTGTTACTGAAAATACGTAATATTGTTATAACCTCGTTAAATTTATCAGTTGACGCTGATTGCTGTTGTAAAATGTCCATGTTTCTCGCAACGACTATTATTGTAAAGTTGTTATTGTTCGCAATCTGGATGATAATTTTAACGATTCATGTAAATAATGGGATTCAGAACGAAATTAACTACGAGAACGTAGGAAGTATTAACGATATGTCAATCAATGAGATGAGAAACTTAATAAGCTCTATTAATAATTGAAACATTCGGATTGCGGGCTAATTTGAATACGAGGTATCGTGTAAAATATCACCTTTATAACGAAAGTAATAAGAATTTATGGAACATCATACGCCATTCTGTTTTAAAAATGTAATTAATTTATACGCAACAAATATTTATTAAAGATTTGTATCGTGAGATTTATGTATACAATTCAATGAACAGGGAAAAACACGAGTAAAGTAGGTTTGTTCCAGATGTAATTTATATTCGTATGAGGAAGTTATATAGGTTCCATAAATTACCTTTGCGGAGCCGTGTTCCATTAAAAATTTAAGTCCAACTCTACGATACAAGTAAAGATTAATATCTTTACTTATATCATAGAGTAAGTATAAAAATCTTGTTAAAAATTTGAGAAACAGATCCCTTTGAAATGACTTAGTGAAATACTAATTACATTTTTAATTCATATCAACAGATGTTACATGTTGTCTATTTGAAATATTTTTAAACATTTCGAATTCTATCGATTTCGTTATCACTACTTTACAATGAAATGGCTGGCCGGATAAGTCTGATACGGCTAGACATTTAAAGAAAATAGGTCTTGATGGCGTATCCGCTACATCATACGCCAAGCATCTATTCTAATAGACAGCCATCGGATGGGTAACCGAATTATAGAGTCCCTCCGTGGGATCCATTATAAGTCATAATTCGTGGGCGAGCATGGTGGATTAGACACAGAAATAAAATAGAACGTAAACGCTGGGTAATTGACTTTATTTCTTTGATTGTATTTTCACATAATATTATATAGAACATATAACATTTATTAAAACCAGGAGTAGGGTAGTCCAATTCTTTTATATACAGTCATAAATATTTAAAGCTGTTTATTTTTAGCACTATTTTTAGTCCTCGTTGCATGCCGTGGCAACCTATCAGTAAGGTGAAACTATGCTTTATTTATTTTATTCAATGAAGTGTATTATGACCACTTATAATTGTAAAATTATGTTGCAAATATACGTAACTGGTGCTGACGTATACGGTGATGTATTTTTATCAGATTAAACACCTTATTTAATCAATATAAATGGATACAGTGTAACTTTTTACTGAAAGCTCAGAATCTTATGGCAGAATTTTGTTCCAGTTCCTCCGAACATAGTAGACGAGGGTACAAGTGGAGATATAGTATCGAGGGAGGGACAAGACGTGAGTTTGTCGTGCAAGGCGGCGGGACGGCCACTCCCACGCATCCTGTGGAGAAGAGAGGATGGTACCAATATACAACTCCGCAATGAAGTCGGAGAACTACGTAAAGGTAATTAATAAATAAAATAAATATCCACAGACATTCACACAGCACATCTAGTCCGAGTTAAGCGTGAAGCATGTATTATGGGTACTAAACAACGGATATACATACTTACATACATTTTTTTTGTAGATACATACATATTATACATAGAAAACACCCAGACCATTACAAACAGATATGTCCATGCACACACATGTTTGTACTTCCCGGGAATCGAACTCGGAGTTGCAGTCGATGTCTCAGCTGCAACACCAAACGGGTCGTCTTATATCGTAGATTAGCAGGTGTTTTCTTCTGGTTCACACCGTAGATGAATGAAAGAATGAAACGCTCTCGTTTTACAATCTTGGTGTCTTCTACTAGAGTGAATAGGCATTTACTGTAGTCAGCCTCGTCATCGCTTATATCAAGCTAAGCGTAACCCAGTTTTATTTTTAAAAAATATCATGGACTAAAAAGTAACACAATATATAAATCCGTATTATTTTCAAGGTTTGCCGTAGTTGGTCTTTGTGAATTATTCTGGGAGCACAATAAGCTACTTAATTTAATTAGGGAGGGTATTGCACCGTTTATAATGGTGTAAGTGTAGTGTGAAGTCAGTAATTGATATGTTTCCGTTATATTGGTTCAACACTAGATCTATGAGAGCTTAATATTAGTTCTTAGTTGTCGACTTTATAAAATCATTTTTCATAAGCTGCAATGGCTGCAGGCGAATGGCGTATGAAAAGATGGAATTTAATATTTATGAAACACTTATATAAGAGCAGGTTCAGCATGAAATTTTTATTTATTTCGTATAAGCATAATTTTGTTTGGCTTTAATGATTGATCATAATTCTTTGATAATAAAAAAAAAATAACGTTCAATCATTTCCAAACTTTAAAAGATCCAATCAACAAAATGCTTCATCATCATCATCTTTTAATGAGATTATTTTTGAGTTCCAGGTAAATTAAGTTAACTATATTGACTTCTAGTTCCCTTTTAAATATTTCTTATGTTTGTTTAAATATTTAATATGTAGTATATATTTTACTTTTAGTCTTTGAAACTTTATTCAAAATTATCACATTTGAAATAGTTATCAAATGGGTAGGGTGAAATACAATTTAAAACTCTCTTAGTCACCAAAAGACTGAGCATTTTATCCACGTACAATTTCTACCACGTACAAAAAATAGAAATCTCCACGAAAACATTCCGAAAATTAATCACAGTTAAAAGACATGAAAGTAATAGCCACCAGGACAAAGAATCCCTAACGTAGTACCGTAAATTGTAACTGTCAGAAGCATTTATAAAAACTTCCGTGGTCCCCTAATTTCATCCGTTACTCCACGGAAAACAATTATTTTATGAATATTCATGTGAGGCGACTTCTACTAAGCATTGTTGGGTTAAATTATACTGAACCGAAATTATGATATATTCGATAGGATTACTCGGGGTTATAACTGCAGACCTTTTTATGTGCGAATATCCGCCATGTGGTTTTTGCATAATGTTTTGATATGGGTATAGGAATAGGGTGAAGCGGAACATTAATGTAAACAAAGGTGGAGAATTTCATACAGCATTCAGGTTTCCTTTGGAAAAACACCTTCATATGAATGAACAATAATCAGTCCCTTCCAAAACATCTTTTGGAAGGGAAACCTTGTCTAAAATACACGTAGTTTTAGGACATCATCTGTCCCAATTCCAGAACTTTCCACATCAATGTTTGTTATTTTATTTTTAAAATAAATTTCAAATATTTTTGCATTTGTTTTACATACGTGTACATAAAATAAAGTTATTTTCGTTAGTACAACCTTTATTAAGGACATATTTGTCATAATGGACCTTGTTATAGCCCGGAAGGAGAGCTTGAAAACTAACACCAGGTGTATCGCATAAAGAAACCTTTTAAATTGCACACTGCTTTGTATGCATACGTACACGCTGTTTTTAGTTTTACATTTAGAATGTAAATTTTTGCAAAAGTTTATAAATTATAAATAATTTACTATAAAAAAATACGATTTCTAATAATAATGGAGTATGTGGAGTTTGGAACACTAAAGATGAACGTGACGTCAGCGCAAAATGAAGGCTTAATCCTCATTGATTTACTAATCAGTGGAGCTTATGATACCTTTTCCTTAAAGTAATCCTTATTAACTGATCGGTGATTATACAAATCCGAAAATTTGTGTTAACAAAAAACAAACATCGAGTTATAATATTCCAAAACATAATAATAGCATACTTATAAATCATGTGTAAGTTACTTATTCATGTTTAGTTTTTTTTAATAGATAAATAAACTTAAATTCTAAGGGAAAATGTATCCCTAATAATCATAGTGGTCTGTGGTGTTGAATCTCACGTTTGAACTGCATGGTGACCGCAGAAGTTATTTGTGCTATTTTATTTACCCAGTTAGGATATTAAGAATTAATTTATTCCTATCTGAAAAGAAGATAATTTTATGCATTAGAGTCTCTGTAGGGAAACCTTTCAAAAGTAGCTTGCAATTCATTTTCTATATGGGCCTGATTCTCTCCTTGAAACCTTATTTACCCTAGGGCATCTTTTCAGATGCCCTAGGTCAATAAATTTTTTTTTATTCAATGGGATCGCAAACGAGTAATAATATAGTCTTCAAAAATAGTCATTCCTTCGAATGCGTTGTCACCTTTAAAAATTGACGAAATGCGAGTCGGACTCGCTTTATTTTCTCCCACAAAATGGGGGAGACCTATGTCCAAAAATGGACTGCGATAGGTTGAAGTGAGAGAGGGTGACATGACCAATCTATATATAATGATTCTGGTTTTGCCATTTTGTTACGGAACCTTAAGAAAGAGAGGAAAGGGAAATATGGGGAAACGAAATAGGAAAATTTGTCTTCCAAATTAACCACTTAACGAATTATAATGCACGCGTTGTTTCAAGACAATTTTTTGCTAAGTGGTATCCGTCCTGTTGAGTCGGCACATAGGTGCTGAAGCTTAACGAATTTAGACTCAGGAAATAGTAAAATAAATGTAAATTCACTAATACCTTTGTTCACAGTGGATATGTACATGGGGCCTAACTTAAATTTGACAAAAGTGGAACGGCGACAGATGGGCGCATACCTCTGCATTGCATCCAATGACGTCCCACCTTCAGTCAGCAAGAGGATCATGCTTAGTGTTAATTGTAAGTTTTTGAAACTAAAATATCGCTTACTGATGTTATTACAAAATTGGAATTATCGTAGCGAGAAATACATTTTAATTTAAAAAATACATATTACAGTATCACGGACGTATAAAAAAATTGATGAACTATCTTTGATTCATAAATCTATGTTCTTGAAAGACAATTTTTTTTTGTATAATACCTAATTTTAGTGTGTAAACTAAAAATATGTAATCGAATTGTTTATTTTCCAAGGATTCGTTATTTCTAGATTTTTCTTTTGTTTACTGCGGTTTTGCACCATTTCACAATACAAGCCATGGTCTTCTTAAGATTTTTTCCTTTTAAATCTATGGCTCTGTTGACAGATGCACGCCAAATGTCTTAATATATTGTGTTTTTCCATACAAAAATGGCCGCGTTTTGACACACTTTTGTGATAAGCAAGACACTGTCCGTATTTATATCTATACGTCTATGTACAGTATGTTGTTTTATTAATTTTAATTAAAAAAAATTGTCTACCAGGTCTAGTAATCTGATGGTTCTGTTTAGATTGTTGCTTGATCCCCGCATCATTGGAATGTCACGAAGAGGGGTCACGAAGGCGGTTACTCAATAAATTTATGGCATAAGTGTCGACTTCGCTTCCTTTAAGAAGGAACCTTAATTTTTTCGTGTTTTCTTTACATGATAAATGAACATGGGATAAAATAAGGTTTAAAACTTTGTATTGGTGAACTCTTGACTTATTAAGCTGCTGACATTCTGAAGTGTTGAGGTTTTTAATGTTACACGAAGAGACCACATAATAAAAAGTGACTTCGTTCGTTTTTTTAATCAGGCTATATCACCTGATAGTTGGACAAGATTATTCCAGTGAAAATGATTCTGTGCTTTTATGTCTTTAGTCTCGTTAGTATGTTTAGAAACTTTTACAACAAGCAGGATCGGTCTAATTATTCATTAATCTTTTAACTCACTTGAAAATTTTTTCATAATATGTATTCTTCTATTATCTCGAAAAATATTACCTTATTATTACAAAAATATAATTGTAATACTTAACATCAACATTGAAAATTCAAATACAACTTTTAAAAAATATTCCATGAATTCTTGGATGCCAAATTATTTGTTTAAAATTAAATTGTTTTATTTTGTAACTAAATTATTCTGACACATTCTTAATTGAAGCAGCATTTATTTCACGTTTTGTCTGATATTTTACGAATTCCAATTATATTTTTTCATAAAAAATATATCATGCGCCGATGATTGTACTGCATTAAAAATATTTATTTTAGTTTCATTTTAATTTTTGTAGACTGCCTCGGTGTGGGCAAAATACGCAAGGTTTGGATTTCGCGTAGTTACGCATTACGTACTTATCTCAGGCTTGGAGGTTCTAATCATATGGAAAGCGTCATGTCACTACGCGATTTTCGCCAGTTTTGCTAAGACATTAACATGGACAACACGCTTTTAGCCTTTTTTTGACATTAAAATATAGAGGTTTCGTATATGTCATGCCAAACCGATATGCGTCGATGGCATCCTTCTCGAAGTGTGCAAGAATACGTTTACTTGGGCAAACCATCAACTTGGCCGTCACAATTTCGAGAGGGAAGCTAGTAGGAGGATTCAGTTGGGCTGGGCGGCATTCGGCAAGTTACGTCAGGTCTTCACGTCGACAATTCCGCAATGCTTAAAGACAAAAGTCTTTGAGCAATGCGTCCTACCGTACTTACATACGCAGCTGAGACATGGACACTGACTGCGGGATTGGTTCACAAGTTCAAAGTCACTCACGCGCAATGGAGCGAGCTATGCTCGGGGTCTCTCTTAGGGATCAGATCAGAATGATTTAATCCGTAAGAGAACTAAAGTTACCGACGTAGCCCGCGGATCAGCAAGTCGAAGGGCAGTGGGCTGGTCACGTATGTCGCAGAACCGATGGCCGTTGGAGCAGACGAGTTCTGGAGTGGAGACCGCGTCTCGGCAAGCGTAGCGTAGGACGCCCTCCGGCCCGATGGACCGACGACTTGCGAAAGGTCGCTGGTGGAGGCTGGATGAGGAAAGCGGAGGACCGGGATATCTGGCGCGAAATGGGGGAGACCTATGTCCAGCAGTGGACTGCGATAGGTTGAATAGGGTTGAATAGGGTATATGTATATCGTATAACCTTATCAAAAATTTATTCGAGATATTGAAATTTAATATTTTTCAGTATTATTCAATCCACTCAACATCCTGATTGTCTTGCATTATAATTGTAGCCTTTCATCTAGATAATAAAAAAATAATAGAATTTATCCCGCTCATCTTTAGTTCCACCATCAATAGTGGTGGCGACGAAAGTAATCGGCGTCCCTACAAGCTCCCATACCAAGATGGAGTGCTTTGTTGAAGCATACCCCCAAGCTATCAACTACTGGCTTAAAGGTGGCGAAGAAATGATTTTATCTGGGTAAGTTTAGTAGAATGATATTTAATTTTCATGTGGTTCGTTTAGCGTATATTTTTAGCCCAATATCTCCATAACTATGCTATATGAGAAGGGATACAATGGGATTATTCCCGGCTGACTAATTAAATTTATAAAAACAGTTTTATTGTAAATGAAATACTGAAAGGTGAATTGGTACCTACTTATTTATAAAGATCTAGCTGTTAATTTGCTACAGTATGATGCGATCTTTTTAAATGGTTCATGAAAGATATATCTCATTTATAGGAGTTGTTGCTCATTATATTTTGTCACTACATTAAATTTTATGAACTTAACCTTTGGCCAAATCTTATATTCGCATTCATTCTTTTAGGACTAATACTTCCCTATAAACGGTCAAGTTTTCCTTTATAACACGAACGGAATGTAGTCACTCATTTTATATACATACTATTTTAATAAGTATATTTAACTAACTTATCTTGTTATTATCGTACCTAATACGTGTTTTATCAGTAGCTTCATCAACTACCATACAATATCAATCATACTAGTTTTTGAGATATTATAGTTTATAATTATCCTTAAAAATATGCCATTACGATTTCAGTGAAAAGTATGACATAACAGAAGAACGTGTCTCGTCATACCAAACGCGATTAGCATTGACAATAACGGATTTCAACACGGACGACACTGGGACATACACTTGCGTATCAACAAATACAATTGGCAAGGCCGAGGGGACAATAAGACTTTACGGTGAGATTTATGCTATGCGATTTTATGATATCTCAATATAACATAAAGTAAGAATATCTGTATGCGCTCATAACAAACAATATCAATGTTATACAATACGATTATGAATCTACAGGATTGGAGTAGATATATTACGAATGTTTTACTTTTGGACGTAAGCAATAATTATTAGTTTGATTTAATTATTATAATTCGCAATCACAAATATATCAGTTTTGTTTCTTATTTAATGTCTTATCTGTATTAAACTGAAAAAATAAGAGCACTAACGAGTAAGATATATTTGCAAAGGGGCGCGTGTATGTTAACAAAGCCCTATATTACTTGCTAAAAATCAATTGCTAATAAAGTATCCTATTCAACCTATCGCAGTCCACTGCTGGACATAGGTCTCCCCATTTCGCGCCAGATATCCCGGTCCTCCGCTTTCCTCATCCAGCCTCCACCAGCGACCTTTCGCAAGTCGTCGGTCCATCGGGCCGGAGGGCGTCCTACGCTACGCTTGCCGAGACGCGGTCTCCACTCCAGAACTCGTCTGCTCCAACGGCCATCGGTTCTGCGACATACGTGACCAGCCCACTGCCACTTCAATAAAGTATATTCTTTGTTAACTTTTATTATTCTTCTAGAAATAAAAATAACAACAACAACCACGACTACAACAACTACTACTACCACAACGTCAACGACTACAACAACAACAACACCAGCACCTACTACTACGGAGTATTTCCCACCTCGTAAGTATATACTGCTTAATTCTTAAATTAGGTTTGTAAAAGATTTAAGTATTCTTTCTGATTTAAAGATCAACCTTTGGTGATTATGGGATTGTACAATATAAATCTAGATCTGTACTTATGAACCATTCAGATCTCTAGTCATGTACTAAGTGTTAAGTGCTAATTAGAAGTTATTGATGTTCTTTATATATTTAATATTTTATACCGTCGCACAAGTCAAGTAATCAAGCAAAGTCGATCGTGGGATCGGTGACTGAAAAATATTATCTCGAGTCCTTGCGTGCTGCGGAAGTCACGTTAAGCAGTTAGTCCCGGCTAATCATAACATCATTTCTGATTTTATCCCTAAGAGAGACTTCGAGCATAGCTCGCTGAGCTTAGGTGAAATAAAGAGTAAAAAAAGATTCACAGCTATCTTTTTAATTAGATATGACCAAAGTTTTATAAAAGAGAAAAGCTCTTGGGGCTAAGCTTATATGTATCAGGTAATGGGATAGCTATTTTATAGTATTACAAATAAGGACCTTGTATGAGGACAACGGGAATTATATATTGTTTTGTTATTTTAGGATATGTGGTACCGCTACAGCCAGCCGAGCAAAAATTCTTTACACCCGACGTGACTACTTACGGTATGTGTTTATTTAGACTTATTATACTGTATATTTATACATGTGCACCTCTAAAACATCACTTATACCAGAACATTATATAAAAAAATAAGCTATGAAACTCATGTATATTCTGTACCGTACTGTACCTAATATGCTATGTTAGTAACTATTTTTTTTATGTAGTTCATCATCATCAGCTAATAAGGGCCCACTTCAGGACTTAGGCCTTCCCAAACAGCATAGCTATGGAGAGAGCTTTAATGTTACATTTACACCTTAAGAAATAAATCATACCAGCTACTTAGTAACTATACAATTAATGAACATCGAAAGCCGAAGCAGAAAAAAGCACCTTACAAAGTACGGCGCAATGAATGCAACGAATTAAGTTTTGCAATTGGGCATATTATTTAGAACAAATCACTTTTAACGAACTGTGAATATTTATGGTCCATAAATATTTTCAATTCGACTATTGCATTTCATAGGTAAAATGGTGTTGAATAGTTAATTTCATTATGAATTCAATTTTGCTTAGAGCGCTAAACTAATCATGGACATACCTTGTTGTATTTTACCAAATATTTCTAGAATAATGATGAAAAGCGTTGTAAAACCTGGTGAATAACAGTGGGCTAGTGAGTTAAATTTAAACCTGTTCTCATTATTTCCAGTACCTTGTGACGCAGCTGAACGCTGAGCTCACTATATCACCGAGGCAGTTCTTATAACATTACCCCATTGCCTTATATTGTATCTTCCAGGCACAAAATAATATAGAACTTATATGATGTCATATAATTTTTAACACACATTCGTCAATTAGTTGTTGTAAGTGATGACAAGTACTAAATCTTCTTTTTTTTAATTCTATCCCTAAAGGAGAGGTCGAACCTTCGAATGAAACGGATAGTCTGTCCTAGCTTATTGGGTTTGACAGATATACCATAAAATCAACAAATATGGCCACACCAGTCACCAGTCTATAGACTAGACTGTAGTTTGCGTACACATCGTAAAAGGACATTAAGGAAATTAATATTTGCCAAACGACAGCACAAGGCGTCGAAGGTGTCTACACCTGACATACTATTTGGATCAATTTTGATAAAACGAGGAAAATAGCTTTTACCATTACTGCATATCTATGTTCGGGGTAAAAATCATGCTTATAAATTTGATAACTTTTGCTTAAATGTAAGATACCTATGTGTCTGTGGTTTGAGATATATGGAAGATAGAGAGAGAAGTTTTCCTTCTATTTGATATGAATAAAACAGTGTGAGTATTTTTTCAGACACAATGCAAAATGTGATCGAGCAGTCGGTTTTGGACAACAACTGGCTGCCGACTGCGGAGTCCACGGGATCGAGGGCTCACCAAGCCATGCCTCTGCCCACCCTAGCGCTGATGTCCACCATTACTTATTTCTTTACACTTTTACTTTATTCATACGACAATGTTATAATTTATTCACATAAAAATTATATTAAACCAACACAGGGTACGAGATGATAAGTTATTTCTTTTGTAAGCTGAATGTCAATTTGTATTTATTTTTTTGTGAACATTACGCCAGGTTAACAGTATTCGCATTAACAATAGGAAAATTGTAATGCAAATAAAATTAATACGAATGTATATATATCCAGTATTATTAATTATCACGTTATTACAAAACTAAAAACTAAAGTTTTGAAATGTGATAGATATAAGTCTTAAATACGTCTTACAAAGAATACGTAATAATGGCTCGTACGCTATCTTTATATTTCATTTGATAAATTTCAATTGTGTTTGATAATTTTATCCATTTGAATTCATTATTATACCATGATGAAATATTATTTTTGAAAAATAATTACAAATTTTTTGAAAAATTTATCGAACAAATTATAACAAAGCCTTAATTATAATATTTACCTCAAGCACTTTTAATTTGTACGAGCAGCCTTTAAGTGTAATATCTTGTATATAAATTTAGCAAGCGTTAAGTTAAAATAGAAATAGAAAATATATCATGAAATTACTTTGTTAAGAATACTCATACCTGCGTGCAGTGCACCATATGAGTATCTGAAATATAAAAAATATAATTAAAATACCGAAATTTTAACTCGCAGCTTACACCAACCGTACTATTAAGATTAAAGATCTCTCTACACGCGGCCTACTAATTCGAAGAAACTAACAGTATAATCATGAAAAGGCATATCAAGTTAAATGTAAAAACAGTTTTTACATAACTTAATAATTATAAAAAGGTAAGTTTAAAAATAATGTAAGTTTCTAGAGGCCCTTTCAACTTTACTTTCCAATAATAGAATATTGCTTTGTATAGAAATTATAACGAAAAATGCAAAATTTTGTTATTCCATAAATTTCAATCTTTATCGTCTTTATATTTCGCTGAGGTTGTTGTTAAGCGTTATTTAGTTTTAGGGAAAATGTTTTGTAAATATTGATCGGCGAAGAACAAGCAGCCAAATGGTAATAGGTAAGTATTACATAATCTAACCACAATTACCTGCCAAAAATAATGATTGTACATAGTAATTAAAGGAATGATTTATAACAATCGTGTTTTTTTCATACCTCTCTCCCATTTACTTAACACACTAACGTATCGAAAGAAAGAAAGAAAGAAAACAATCTTTATTCAAATAAATCTGTTACAGATTCTTTTGAATCGTCAATTGTTATTTTTATCATATTTTATTGTATCTCTACCACCGGTTCGGAATAAGAAGGATCTTCGAGAAGCGCCGGCCATTTCATTTTTTTCAACGGGAAAGGCCTCGCCTTCTGCTCCCTTTAGGGAAGGGCACCGGTTATGTGGGATTAGTGCGGTGAAGATAAAAAAGCAGCATTTACCCGATGGTGGCCTTCTCGCGCATGTGGGATGCGTAAAGGTGTCAGTTTCCCTTGTATCACATTACCCGCCCCACGCCTGTTGTCTCCTCCACCTGCGAGGTACCTCGGCCACAAGGCAGCCCCGACCTTTGCAATGCAGGCAGCACTGTCATTAATTACTGCCCGCTGGTGCCTGTGGAGCCCACGACTACAGAGGCTGCTCCGCTCTAAGCCCATGTTTTATGCGTACCCTTTGTCGGCTTCTCCGGGTAGCCCTGGCTGCCGACAACGTGTCCTGCCGGAATGCCCTTATTCGCACAAAGTGCGCAGGTGGGGGGCTAAAACGCAATCCGCCTCCACATTTTCGGACTTACCTCAGCGATAGCAGAGTCCATTATGGTCCTCTGTACCGCTGCAAGTGGCACCAGTGTGACTCACCTCCAAACATGAACCATCCTAGGGGGTGCAGGTCGAGAGGGACAACCCTCGTCGAGCTGCACCCTATAGAGAGAAGCCCCGTCTTCACCAGTTTTTCTTGGCCTTAGGGGCCTGGAATCATAAGCTCTCTGGGCCTTACCCTTTCCGGCGGATTACCCCCGTCTATAACACGCCCATGCCGCAGCCAGTCGCCTGCAATACAACCTTCATCACCTCCTCCTTTGTTATGGATCATCTAGGCCGGCGAAGCGCAGGTCTCTGCACTTTACTGGACCTCTCGCATCTTAATTGCGAATACGTCCGCCTTCGTCGCATCATTGATACGCCCCGGGCATATCAATGATGCGGGCTTCTTTGACGGTTGTAAGTCAATCTCTGCAAGGCCTACTTTCTCGCGGGTCTTCTTAATTACCTCAATATGAGAGGTTCTTTTCCATGTACTGGTCAAATGTAAGGACGACGGCTAGAGATTTGGGTGCTTTCAGTTGCCTCTTCCTTACTATTTCTTTGTCGGCGGCTTCTGCTGCGGCGTCGGATCTACTGATGGTGTAGTCGGTGCTTTCTCCCCTTTCCCACCCTTGGGGATGACTTTTATACAACGTAGCGTAGTACAAGTACGATACGAAACTACATAAAGGGTAACATTAGTCAATTAATAGACTCTAAGGCTGAAACGATGATCAAAACTTCAGACAGCCATCTAAGGCTAAAGAATTAAAAAAACCGATTGTACCATTGATGATAGAATTGGGATTCATCAGTGCCATTTAATTTTGTACCATTGATGGCACAAATGAGATGAATTAATTCTATTAAAACCATCAATAGTACTGTCCAATGGTATAAACGGCACTGCGCTGATTTCAGTTTGGGCTGGAAACTGTAACTGACGTTAATGAAATTTCAAGCTACAAAGAAGGTATTAAATCAAAGCAAACCTTTTGTTTGTGATGCATACCCCTTGCAGTCCCCTCTCGTTTATCGCATTACGCAACACCTTTCCGTACTCTTTGTGATGCAAATGTAAGACCAAAAACAATTTACATGTTAATTAACTTATCGTGCCATGAAATCACGCGGTGGCCCATTTGTTTGACCCTGTAGACCATTTTTTGAATTCTAATTTGTATCCAAACTGTAGGATCTACTAGGGCAATTCGGAACTTCCTTAAATATTTTCTTGATTTTTATATCCATTTGCCTGTCTAGTTACTCCGAGATTTGCCTATAAGTATATGTTTAAAAACTTGACTTTTGTTTTTTTTTTGGCAGCGATTCAAGTTTGTTCTTGTCATTAAAATTTTTATGATATCATATTTTTAATTTAAATAAAATATACAAACAACTCGTAAATTGTTTTATACGACAAACAAATACCTTCAAAATTCTTTTTTTTCCTGCATATTTTTGTTCATCACTAATACCATGTAATGTAATCATTATGGTACCTTAGTCCTGTTAATTAATTTCCCTCTTTCTCCGAAACGAACGTAACGAAATTACCCTAAAAGCTTTCAATATTAATTTATAGCAGTTTCAAGTTGTAGGGACAGACTACTCATTACGTCATCAGCATCGTAATTCCAGCTATTAGACAATACCTCTTCTAATAATTCTTGTATTTAATATCCGTAAGGTAGTTTTTAGTGCCCAAAATCTATACGTGACGTCAACAATGTGATAAAGTCAATTTGCATTATGATTCAATGTATCCTAGGTTTGTTAGATATGGTTTAGTGCGGTGTTTAAGGAGAATTATTGGTGATTGTTTGTTAATGTATCATAAATTGACTCAGACTTAAAACTGCACAGTGGAAATTAAAATTAAACATCATAGCACAGGCTGCATCACCTGATTGACTGAAAAGTAAGATAATTCCGTGACTCAAAAGATAACGTTATAAGATACATTTAGCAGTCATCTTATCATTTACCAGTTATTTCCCAAAAACCATGGCGTGCACAGAGATTATGAGGATGCAAAGTGAGTGACACTAATAGCAAAAACAATAAGCTATTTACATTTTTGTCAAATTGAGTGCTGTTGATGACAGCCTATGGTTTCAAATCTGTAGACGAAAATGGGCGAATAAGTGGGGTCTTTTAATATTCTGGCGATTTTCCGAGTTATCTGAACGCACAAGATATGCACTGCTTATTTGCACATATGGAGTGCACGCCACTGCTCAAAAACCCATTTTGGGCCCTCTTGGTGAGTAACAGCCAATCTCCCCATAAGCATGCTGGGCCGGAACATTCTTTGACATCAAACAGTCTTTAGTGAAGAAACTCTTTAGAGGAATTGAGTGAAATTATATTCTACGATGATTGAAATTGGTTTCCTTAATATTTTGCCTGTATAAAGCAGAAATTCAGGATGAACATTTCAAAGATAAATGCTAACCAAGATCACTGTTAACGTCTAGATCCATTGAAATCGCAATTCCTTAGGATATTATTATATCCTAAGGAATAAATATTAGATCGTGATTAAATTCAATTCGAAGATTTTACGTAATTGTAATCAATCAAAAAAATTATGTAACATTATTTTCATAGCTAATCCATCTGTGATCTATTCACTCATTGAACAGCTTAAAGTGAAAATAATACGAAATAATCTTAGTAATAATATTACAGTCACATTGCTTTCCCTAATTGCAGTGTCGACGCCGACTTCATAATAAATAAGGAAAATGACAAAAACCTTACTAAGAACCATTTATATTGCAAAATAACGGAATATTCAGATCACTCCGAACGAGCCTTTGTATAGAGCGAGAAGCAGAACTCATTGAAAAGTCCATCAATTTAATTGTCCATCATAACGTCTGTTATAATTTATCAGAGCAAAAATTTTGGACAAATCGAAATGATTTTATTAGGTACCAGAATGATAAAAAGTTTTGTAAAACCAAATTTATAATCGTAACTGAGTTCATCAATAGTTATGAACAATATTAATAATTCTTTGAAATTGCAATGATCTGTGGCTTAATGTACACCTGGGGGGTGTCTACCATCTTTTAAAACAGTATTACAATAATAATGAGTCAGCATTTTGGTAAAAAAAGACGAAGTAAAGTAAGTCCTCAGGTGACTAATCGGAGACTTGTGGTGTGTAGTACTATAACCACACGTATAATATGTATATCGCCGTACATCGAGACAACATTTAAAATTTCGGTTCATACCCTAATTTTGTACACTTCTATCAAAACTTTTACCGTGCAATCACTTACCGTCAAAACTCAGTCAAAAACATTTCTTGAGCGAACGAACGGCACGGTCAGTTCGCTCACTTGGTGGTCAGTGATACGCCTGACTATGACAGATGAAGTGTTGGTGGAAATTAATAACAGGACCTGTTTTTTTTTCATCAAGGCCCTGCGCCCTTCGTCCGAAACGACAGATGTTAGGTCTCTTATATTCGATAATTTTAATAGCTACAGCGCCCTCATTCCGGAGCACAGATCTACAAAACACTTCAATTTCGCGGGACGATATCTGCCACCGCGGTGCTGACCGACGACTCGGTAACAAGTCTACCACCTAATAAATGTAGTAGTTAATGTCGCAAGTTCAAGTATAACTCATGATTGAGGCTATAACCGGGTGTGTGAATGTCAGTCATTTATAAATAAATAAATAATGTATAACTGGTTATTCTCAAGTAAATCTTACAATAATTGTAACAATTTTATGCCACGTTCCAAACTTCATACAGTTTCCGTCAGCTGCAAGTTCTGTGTGCCTTCGAAATTTATCCGCCTAGCTATTACTCACTCCGTAGCTGCGTGAAGGTAGGCCGATAACATCTCTGCTTTGTTTCTGTTTAGGCTTTGGGTATTCGAAACAGTTCGTGGGCGGAATGTTGAATTAGTTGCTTCATGTTATTCCATTTATTAATGTTACGAGTACTGTAAGAAATTTGATTTTTTTATCTGGATAAGCGCAAAACATTTAGGTCTTAGTTGATACTCGGTCTGATTACCCTATTTACTTCATTTGCTAGTCTTTGTGTTATTATCGTTTTTTCACACACAAAGAAATGGGCAGATTGTTTACCAAACTTAGTAGTAGTACATATTTATCGGTAGTAAGTACACTTATTCATTTTTCAAACAAAATAAGTCAATGAGATATCAAAACTCAGGCTAAGGTGTTAACGCATCATACCATAATTGTATTATTTTTAATTTACCACATATGAATGAAAAATGAAACAGTACCCAAAAGAGTAGAGAAAATAATGAAAAAAAAATGCGATATGGTGTAAATGGATCCAAACCATACAAAAAGTTTCGCTTCCTTTTATTTGATATTATATAAATTTACACCTTTGTGTGTGCAACGACTATCTGAGTTTCTTCTTCGTGAAACTACTGCTGGACATGGTCGAAGAGCGTTCTACGCTACGCTAGAACGTGCTATGCTAGCAATGCGTGCAATTTAACCGAAAATACATTTTTACTTCTATACGTAATACGAGTTTATTAAGTGATATCTATTGTACTTCTTTTGAACAATCAGCAATAATTTCATTAATAACGTTTACTTTATTAATGGAAGCAAGTCTGCTTTTCCTAACTTGCCATATAATATTAAACTTCTTTAGTATTGGTGGTCATCCTACGTGGTAGGTACATCTCCCAAGGTGAGATCTCCCGATGTATCCTAACCGATTCAAATAAAATAAACGTTCCATATTTTTTAAACTATAGTTCCTATATTACATTTATAAGTGTTTACTGGTGAAGAATAAAAAAGGATACAAAACTATTGAAGACTAACAATATAGGTATAAATCACGACAATAGACAAAATCTGGTTATGAATAAAAATATATTTCGGTTACACATAGTTACTAAGACTTACTTATTCTATTGTGTAATCTGGACCCCTTGAGCGATTTATGTTGTCTACCAGAAAAGATTTAAGGAAGCGTTAAGTAGATAGCTTTCACAGAAAGAAACAGTGCAGAATTTATGACATAGGTTAATATGGGTATAAATATATTAAAAACATGCAATGCTTTGGACTTTTAAGCATGTAATAAACAAAATGTATTATATTATTTATGTATGTGTGTGTATGATTCAAAATATCATTAGCATCCATTCGACTCATTATGGAATGTTTTTATGTGAACCTAATACAATATAGATTTATCATAAAAGTTTTACAAATTATGATAAGATTTACTAATTTGGTCGTAAAATACAAACACAATGTTTCGATTACTGACAATAACTTTATTTTTTCGATTTT
The DNA here is from genome assembly GCA_019425675.1 of Leucinodes orbonalis. Lineage (NCBI taxonomy): Eukaryota > Metazoa > Arthropoda > Insecta > Lepidoptera > Crambidae > Leucinodes > Leucinodes orbonalis. Next base: position 37,814 of record PQWD01009749.1, on the reverse strand, counting down.
TGTATGTGGCAGAGCCATGCTTCGACATAAAAGGCTCGGCTCGACTGGAATGATACCATGGCATCACAAAAAACCGGCATGCAACCACATGCATTGGTTTGGTTTCGTCGAGTGAGTGCGATTACCGGAGAATTGTGACTATTTATTATTTCCCCTTACCTTAGATGAACATTCTCACCGTTTATTTCATCATGTATATAAACAACAAGCCATTCAGTTTCCGTTGCCTTCCCAAATAATTTTAACATGGTTGGGTTTGGACCGTAACCCGCCTTAGTCTAGTCCGTGTTGTTGAGTCACCAGAGTTCATTCCGTAGTACGATTCTATCACAAATGTAAGAAAGAGTCATGAAAACTGTTATTATGAAAAAATCGTGTGTAATGTGACCGCAAATGCTTAACAATTGAACATGACAAGCATAAACCAAAGGTTACCCAAATTCAAAGGAATTACAGATTTGATACCAGTTTGTTCTTCCACCCTTCAATATCCCACATAAATTCCAGCCATATTTAAACTTGAGCTGTGTTTAAATTTAGATAATTACAACGGCCCCCGGATTCGCCTTTGGCACTAACCTTTTACTCGGATTGTGTTTGAGTTCTATTCAAATTACGTTGATGCCTAGAGAAATTAATCCTAGTTAGTGTTAGCAACAATTTATTTGCCTAATGAACGGCTGAAATTTTATTTTTATAAAAAATGAGAAATTCTACAACCTGAAACTGACTACAGATCAAATATCGTAGTTCAACAGCGTAGTTGTGGCTTTAAATAAGAATATCATGACCATATACCCAAATTTCATCATTATCCAACTTTAAGAGTCAAGAGAGACGATTAAGAAAACTCTGCCTAGCAACGAAACTACGAAGCGTCAATGGGTACGCTACTCGTTATTAAACTCGTTGGGAAATGTGGTCTGTGGTTGTTGCGTGATATCCTTTTACTATCCTCACTTTGACTACCCTTGCAGAGAAATAGTCATAAAGGAATGAACTCAAGCGATCCTTAAAATTTCCTTGAAATATATTTAATTAAGCCCTTTTAACTAGTTAGTTTAGTTGTTATTCATATGCACAACACCTACTATTAATGTATGTGTGATACTGATATAACATTTCAGTGCAATAATATCTGGATATCAGGCTAGGTCGGTTTTAAGAATTTATCACGTATAGGACTTTTAGGTAATATTATTCATTCCGTTTTTTATCGCACAGGAACCAAATTTTAATCGATCCTCTAAATTGATTTATGTTTAGTATTAACTCTGTCATGAATAGTGCACTTATGAACGAGAGTCGCTTCATGTCCCAAACAAACGTAGAGAGTAACAAAAAATTACTGATCGGCAAGTCAGCAAAGTTTTTTTGCTCTGCAGAATGCACTCAAAAAATTGACAATTTTCATTAAACCTGCCATGGTTAAAATTTTCATTGATTTTCGACTTTATTGTTGTGAAATAAACAAGGTTTCTCAATCATAAAATAACATTAAAGTATGTTTTCGGCCTCAAGTCCTCGGCCTTACAATAATTGTTACATTATTGAGTTAGCTTATATTACTAGAATGGCTGGTGAAAATAAAAATAATAGCTTTATTGCTCTCTCCCGCGGCGATACATTCTTCACGCTGACATATAATTATTTGAGGATTAAGGGACACCGCTTTCATATTTTTCCTTAGAGGAAAACTAGTATATTTGCTACTTCTGTCCTTATAAATTACCCATATAAGAAAACAATGTATTTTGCTGCGGACGATTTCGTTTCTGAGCATCGGTGTATCCTTCTGATTTCGATTCCAGGTGCATGTTGAAATCGCGCCGCGTACCAATATCTTTTAGAATTTTAGGTATTATATGTACATTTATCCGTTGCTCTTATGGTGAAGGAAAACATTGTGAGGAAGCCTTTGCACGCCTACAAAGAAATTCTAAGGTTGTGAGTGATGTCGGCTCGTGCTCCTCGGCGGGGACGTATAAATAAGCTGATAATGATGATGATTTCTTTTTCATAAAAGTCTTACAGTTTTTTGCTTGACTAGACCTTTATCAGAAATGGTTGTTTCCAGATCCATAATTTGCATATGGGCCCTTAAATGAGATCACTTATGAGCAACTCGCTTTCCAGTTGTCCATGATTGGCACTGTTTAATCTTTGTCAGCAGATCGACAGAACCTCGTACTTCGATAGATCCCTGACGAGTTGACAAGGTTTTATTAAGGTATCTTAGAAAAAAGCTAATATGAAATATAACCCATGAAAATATATGTGACTGATTTCATATGTACATACGGCACGCCCAAACAAAAAGCGGCCAACTAAATTTAGTTCAGCATCAATTAGGCCCAAATCTGACGAGCGAAATCCCTTACTTGGTACTCACCCTATACGTCCCACCTTTTTGCGTCAATAATAAATACTGGGCCGCAAAGGGATAATTGTTCCGTTTGTGAGGGACGCTCTCAGACCACTCGCCATCGTGATTTATTTATGAAGAATTTTCATGTGTGAGTGACAACTGATTTGGAAAGAATCCAAAGTTGTGTTTGTTACTCGTCAAACTTATTTTGCAAAGGTCACTCAAAGTATGGCCTTACAATAAGTTTGGTACTTTCAAGTAATCAGCCTTTACCATACTTTTGCAAGGCATAATTCCTCACACATGACTATGTATCAGCCCGACTCAATGCGGATGATGGGGTTCAACCTTTACTTTTACTATGGCCAAGGTTAAAGCCTTAAAGTGTCTTTGGGAGCTTAGAAAAAATATGCTTTCAGTAAGCTACCCAACGCCTGGCTTTTGTAATGAGCTATTTGATAGGTTGATGCCCATCCATTTTAAAATAAATTCAAGATTCGTCAATGCCAGAATCTCAACCATATTACCTTTTAGTATATACGTATGCCGGATTTCAAGCGGTGACAGAGTTATTACTAAGGCTCGTATTCTAGAACGAGACTCAAGCGTTGATCTTTACTTGAATAGAGTTAAAAAGGGATAGCAATGTAGAAGATAAACAGCGGCACCTCGTTTTCAAATACTTTAATAATAACTTCTGCACAGCGCTACGTTTTCTAAATGGCTAGTATATTTATTAAAAACGACAAAAGATTACCATTGCTATTGTGTCTGTTTGAAAGCCAATCTATTTCATCGAAAAAAGAGTTTGATATTAAACTTTATCCAATGACTTTGTTAGCAATACTGATTTATATTTATCAATATTCGCATACACTCGTAAAACGATTAAAGAAACGAGATCGATGATGATAAACACGAGAACGTAAAGAGCACATTAAGTGTAACTGCTTGATTGGAGGGGTAGAATTATGTAGAAAGAATATTTGTTGGAAGGATATTTGTTCCGATCTTTCCTCCATTCCTTTGAACTTAAACGGTCCTCAGCAAAATTCCACATCGTGTGTTTGCTTTCTAAGTTGGCTTGAATTTAGATGTATGAAAAGGTTGTCGTTAAGTAAATAAATGAAGTATTTATTGCTTTTTGATAAGTATAATCCTTTATAAGTATAAACCTTTAGCAGTTCACATGATATGTTACTTTTTTTCATTAAATTAACACAATCGAAACACTTAGCAGTACCTTACAATGGGTCAACTTTTAATTGTATTCACGAATTTTTCGAAGTACAAACATATACCAAGTATTTTTTATATTTTCTTGAAAATTGTATTTTGTATGTTTTTATGATATGAAGTGAATAGGACGGTCAGGATTCTCACCTGATGGTAAGTGATAAACCTGACCATGATAAAGCGGCATTGAAGGCGAAACACAAAAGTGCAAGTACTCTTATTTCACGGGACGATATCTGGCACTGCGGTGATACTTAACTAGACGACTCCGTTTCGAGTCTACCACCAAGTATTTTAGTTTGTAAAGGTTATAAGTAATCTTAATATTATGTAATTAAACTACCAAGGTTGCAGAAAGCGCCAGATTCTGTCTGTACCATAAAAATCCGTGTAGAGTTATATTTGATTTAAAGAAAAGTCTTTTGGTGTGTCTGAATGTAATTCCGTGTTACGATGTTTCAATTAATAAGCACTCCTTAGTTTTGTCTCATACTTAAATTAATTGTATGAGGCGATAGACAAGACACTCCAAGTTATTTCGATAACATATAATAAAGGACTTATTTGTAAAATCCCATTCCGCTGACATCAATTAAAAGATACTTTATTTATATAACTTGGTATCAGCTGAATAAATAAACTCATCTCTTTAATACAAATAGCCCACTTAAGAAGTGCTTAGTCGCTTCAGTAATCGAATGGGTTAATGTTATCAAAGTTGAAATTTCTGGTAAATGGCACGATATAACTGTAACTAAGGGAGAATTCCTTTTAATATTTTAATTAATATAAAACGGAAAGTAATAGATCTTCTATGTATATACACTTACCAATTGTTTCGTAGCCAATAAAACAACTTAACTCGTAATAAATATAAATGTAATGACTGATCACAATCAACTAACAGTTGATTCGTGCACTTTAATCGTTTTTTTTATTTACTCCTAGTTAATAATTCAATGTATATTTTTATACAGATAAAAAATAAAAGATGCAATATAAATCGGCTAGAATTTAATACTGCAGAGCTATTCTTTATAAGGTGTTTTTATAAAATATGTTCAATAAATCAGCCTAAATTGATGGTAATTGTCAACTTTGTTACCATTAACAGCTTAATAGCTTACATTATTTCATTTAAACTTTATCAAAATCATATTATTTAAACATGCATGTGCTAAATACACATGAATATCAAGAAATTTCATCTATTATTTTTAACTTTTTAGACACTCCATATTTGCCATTATATTCCAAAAGAAGACGCACTTAAAATACGTTTGGTTTTGCGAGTTATGAATAAAAACTTAAAATAAAAAGGACAAAACCGAAGCCAGTGGTGGTGTGGGATCGTTCATCATATGCATTCCCATCGCGGTAAAAACTCACAGTGACTAAATGATATTGCAATCTTGAGTTCTCCCCCGGCGGGTAGCCATTGGGATTTATTCTTCCGACAGCCATTCCGCAATGAGTATGCCTTTTTGTGGAGCTTCTGTAAAATATTAACAGCTTTTCAAAGTTGTGATAACGCTAGTTTTAATTGGATATTTCATCCGTGATCGCTGGCCAGATCTTGAATTTCGTAATGCCATATTTATAAATTGGCTCTGTTGATTAAAAAATGTTTTCGGCGACAAAAAGCAATTACACTTTTTCTGTCGCATTTGAGGAAGATTGTATAAAGTAATTGATATTTTATTGTTCTATTTTCATTGAGGCTGGCACAGTATTTATACAAATTATAATATTAACATTATTTTAATTTGTTATGATAAAAAATGATGTTTCTTAAGTACAACACTCTATATGTCTTTAAACGTGANTATGCATACATTTTCTTCTTGTATAAAAATATTCTGATAACGGAATCAACTGTGACAGAGTTTATTGTATACATAAATCAACCATAATAGAATATTATATAGTACTAATATTGCAATATGTTTTTGTATTTGTATATAGAAAGAGTATCTAAGTAAATAATAGGCATTCATCTATCTACTTACCTATAATTAAAAAAAGTATGAAGCGAACAACTAGCAAGTTATACCTTTGAGAATTGTTTAGCAATTCTAGAATAGCTTTTAAATTTTAAACCGCTTAATGCATTTATTTGTGAACAATTGACGGGGACAGTTGTAATGCATCAGCAACCCGAGACAACTGGAAAAAGATTTATCAAAATTCTGCCAAAGAGTATCTAAATACCCTTCTCAAACAAGTGCTTAAAGCTTTCAAATGATAAGAGAAAGGAAGATGGTAATTGCTTAGAAGCGGTTTCTAACAGCATTCGTTATTTGCTGGTATAACCGGATAAGGTTAAAGTTAACAAAATATCATATTGAAAGTAGGTTTAAAATAATACTTAGTATTTTTTTTTTGTATAGGGAAGATGCACAAATTTTATTTTTGTGTTTATTTTAAAGAACTTCATTTGGAATAGACCACAAGTATATTTAAAAATAAAAAACTGTCATTTTCTGCATAAATATGCGGTTTTAAATTGACAATTTCAAATTTCGCGCCAAAACGGGCTGGCGTGACGTTTGACGTCAGATATGTGAATGTATCTCCTTTTCTCCAAGGACTTTCATACTTTTGCATTTTTTTCTCGACTGTCGAGTCCTAATCTATAAGAATTTTAAATAACTGATAATGTATGGATTTCATAAATTGATACTCCGAAAAAAAAAGCCGCGTCGACCATATTTTGTGTCAATGTGTTAATCTAATAGCAATCATATTGTTTTTGACTGACACAAAACCGGGAAAAACGAGATTTCGAGCTGTGAAGACGAATGAATTACATACTACTATTCTATGCGGAGAAGACGACTATGATGTTAGAAAATACTTGTTATTCTTCATCTGCTTGTATGAAAAACAAACATATTGACGTACCTAATACAAATACAATAACAAAGTTGTCTATAACTTTTTATTATAAAGATAAGGAATCATGTCAAAAAGTTTTAAAACTTTGTGAATAGAGATGCTCATACCCCATATTTTTGAATGCTTAAACAGAATAATGCCTTTGACACCTGAATAAGCAATAATAAAAAAAATTAAAATTCTTGTAAGCATTGAAAACACACCAAGTTTAATATTGATGTATTATATTACAGTCACAAAAACATACAAACTTACATAATTATGATATAAATAAAATAATGATTTTTAAAACAAAGGAAATTATTATTATTTCTTCTTTGTTCCTTGTTAATCTTTAGAGTGTAGTGTATTTAGAATAATAGTTCTTTATATTATTTGTAGGAGGCAGTTATGAAATTAATTTTATGCCTGCTGAATATATAAAACCAAGACCATCAAAAGGTTTAAATCTAAAGTATTTTCTATGAAATGTTTTTGTTCCTTTTCGTTTTTGAGCAGAATACAAGTTTTCAAGTTTAACAAAACTTATCAATCTTTATTATGAGTTTTGTTACAGCTCAACATCGATTACAGTCAGTATTCTAACTTGTACCTACAAGTACAAGTTATCTAATCGATGGGTACTATGTTATTATTTATATAATTAGGTACAATGTAAAAGATTGTTACTTTTTTTATCAAATCCCGAACGAAATTCACTTAGGTTTGTATTGACGGGATTTGAATACAACTCAAATAAATTTAAACTAAAATAACACCTTTTTATAAAAACATAGTTAATCATTAAATTGAAAGAAAAAATATATGATAATATAAAATCAAGTATTCAAAAACTACCTGCTAGGAATCGAGTTTGCTTTTGTTTATTCGAAAATGATGATTTTAATATGTACCTTTTATTATTGTACCTATCAATTCACATACTACTCTGATGTCTACCACTTACCTTGGTACAGATATGTACTGCATTGTATAGGATGAAATCACACTTGCCAAACTCAATTTATTCAGTACACAGCGCACATCAGAACACGACACGCGTTAAACTGTACAAATGTACAACACTCGGAATCACGGCTGGCGATATTGGAAACAAATACACACGCCGGCTCGCCGGCATTTTGTCAAATGCTCTGGACTGATCGACTAACTGTTACTGATAAGGGTTTTTTATGTCTTTACTGCCGGTATTGTACACAGTGGAGTTGTGCCGTGTGGTATTTGGTAAGCTATCATCGGATTCAGTATTGCTTGTGAAGTCACCCGGTCCATCATTTGAATGATGAATTCGTTGTTTGTGAACATGTTATTCTATTCTGCATGATTGTATCAGCTTAATTTAGACAGCGTGTTGGGGCACGCATAATAACTATACTGAATATGGTACATTAAAGTTTATAAATAATACTGGAATGATCTCACTATCGATACATTTTCTGAAATAAATGTGATGATACTTTCAAATAAACATACGAGCTCGATGATGTAGTTTCTAGAACGTTCGATTGACGGTTATGCAATTTAAGCTACCGTTGCATAGGATGGTTGAAAATATTACCTTGTGTTTCGTGCTTACGATTGCAAGCTAGTAATAATTTATCCATTCTATCGTCTTTTAAACGATACTTGCCACGTACCATCACTTAATTATAAATATATTAATCTAAGATCAACAAAACGATTCGACGGAAAATGTCTTAATGAGACAGAAAGCTGTTACTCGTACCTATCACAATATGAGCACATAACTAGCGTAATATCAAGATGACCTAATCTGCAACAAAGTGTTACAGTGTAATTTATGTAGTTGGCCAGGCATGTCCCGTCCGTGGCGTATATCCGGCAAGTGTAGTGTTTAAATGCGCAACGTTCGCCGCTGGCCGTTGTGATTTCTTCTGTAAACCACTCACGTAAACCCGTACCCGCCACCTGCAACCGATGGCTAGTCTCAACACACAAGCCGAAGCGAATCATGCTTGTTTAAGCAATTGTTTTTTTTTAGACAAACAAGATGTGCTTAAATTTAGATGTATTGATTCTTATTAAATTCACAAAGATATGTACTCTAAATAGCGAATAATTTACGTCCCGTGACCGCGCACAAAGTGTCGCTCTGCACGCGTTGTCGTTGTCGTTGTCGCAGGCAGTTGGTGACGTCTGGGTAGGGATACCCTCCTTCAGGTTGTGTTTTCTACTAATACATGTCTATCCAATGGATATCCAATTAAGAAATCCCTTATGAAATATCAGGTTATGAAATGTAGAGTTACGGATCTAAGAACTAGTTCATACACTTATTGATACGACGACCACGGTATATTAAGTTGGTGTGAAATGGACGGTAGCAATGTTTGCTTTAAGTAAATAATAACAGAAATATTTGTCTCACAAAATAGCTCTTTGGTATAAGGGAAAGGCATGACAGAATAAACTGTTCGGTGTATTCTTTTGATACTAAATGTTTTAATTAAGCTCATTGCAGCTATGCATTTAGTTGAACTAGATTGTGCAAGAGCAAAGTTATTATTATTTTTCACTTTTGGGATCAAATAGCTCATGAGTCGCTTCCATACCAAATTTATATCTACTAGAATTCCAAGATAAATATATTTTTCGCATCGTATACATATTGTATAATATTCTCATGTAGATATTTCTTGTTGGACAAAAGAAATCAAATACAATTGTGAAGTGAAATGTAATAAAATTTTATTAATAATAACAAATTGATCTTGTGACTTACACTACCAATCTTTTTACCTGTGTTGTACTTATTTATACCTAAACGCGTGTTCATGACTATGAATGGGGTAGCGCCTGCCATGGCAGTGTAACAGTATTTGTATATAGTGAAAATGTCAAAAATGTTTTTAAATTCGGCTCGACTCTGTTCACAAAATTTGTTTACTTAAGTTGAAATTAATGTTATCTCTGTCACATGTGACCGTTTAGTTTCGCCAGGGTTCTAGCTGGGAGCAATTTGAACTTAAAGATAATATGAAGAATCTTTGTTTTTCAGTAAGCTTTATTAGCTGGATTATCAACCCATGAGACCTATCCCCAACACTCAATAAGCCCTTAAAAGCCAATTGTATTATGTACAGCTATCATAATATAATACCCTGAGTGTTTTATTCGACTTGACTCAGTCACATGGCTTGCAACGAAATCTGATAATATGTATTTGAAATGGCCTCTGATACGTTTTGACAGAACTACCGCAGGGCAACAGCTGGGTCGGAGCGGTTGACGTATGTACATCGGAGTGCAAATGCTTTCCGTCCATCAGTGAAATAAGACTGGTTTACTGGAATTATCTCCGTTGGGTAGTTGTCATGTTCTGTTAGCTGCTTAATCTAGACGCCGTGAGTCACACTCCCGCAAATAGTGATATTGAAAATTCTTGCTTGCCGCTGCTAAAATATCCATTGACATTCACACAGCACAAACTATATACGTGAACATAAATTAACTACCTATTCAGCTTCATAAATAAGGAAAAACGGAGAGCGTATTTTCAAATGATATATCATTATATACATTTTGTTTCAACAGCAAAGGTCAAGTGGAAAATATCAAATTCGTCATTAATTATATTATTGGAAGCGGATCTCATTTGTCTCAAGTACAAATATTCGATAATTCGATCGGCCTCTTCGCTCTGTCTGCCCCAATAAATTGCAGTAGTCCTCCAGATTCAAGCACCTTTTATACGCTTTATTTCATTAATGCTTTTTTTATTGCGTTGCGTAGTGGTTACGTCGGTTCAATAGGTTTTATTGAATATCAATGCAGGATTCATTATCATCATCATAATTAAAGCCTTAAATCTACACTGCTGAACGAAGGCCTCCCTTAATGATTTTCATGGGGACCGATCCCTTAGAGTAGACATCCATTTGCTACCTAATTTGCTATTGCTATAGTGTTATTCTTGATAATGATGAAATACTCCTATCATCCTATACGGGTAGGCTCATACCCCTCGGTGGGGACGTTTAATGAGCTGATGATGATGGAATACTACCTAATATATTAAACATAAGTGACCGATTCAAGCATGTAGGTTTGTCTTTAATTATTTGATGTAAAATTACAGTTCTTTTTTGGTTCCATAGAACGGATTGATGGAAGAATGAGGAAAGTAAAGAACCAGGATATCTAGTGTTTTATAAGGACAACTTTAGAAACGGCCAACTGCTCCGTAAGCCAGGCTGTTTTCTCTGTAAGTCCTGTGTTCTGCAGGACTTTATAGGCAAATTAAAAATCTTGGATTTCGATAGCTAATATTATTTTTATTGTTCCCGACTGGGCTCATTACTGTTTAATATTTTTTGGTCATCCTATTATTAATAGAATATAACGCAATAAAATAATGAATGAATAATAATTATTGATTTAAATACTATTGATAGACAAACGATAATTTATTTTCTTTTAACACACCAATTACTTTTACACTAAGCTAAACTTGGAAACACTCGAACGTATCGAAACGTGTTAAAGTGGACATCTCCTAGTGTAGAATAGCAACTTAACAAGGTGGACTGATGACACGAAAAGGTAGCAGCTTTTGCTACAACAGATAAACCAAAGTGTATGTTCGTTTTTCTTTAAATATAGGACCAAAAGTTTTTAAAACATTTTGAAGGACAAACGAAGCGGATATAATATATTATATCGGAAACAAAAAAGATTGATATCTGTAGTCATATGCAGTTGAAAACAATGAAAGTGACAAAGATAATTATTATTAATAAAATAAATAGGAACACAAACAAGAGTTATCATCACCGCGCCGAAAAATGGAAATTTTAGTAAATACGGCAACCGAGAGGCAATAAAAGTAATGACTTTTCTCTCGACTCCTTCAAAAGTGCTCTGCCGGATCATCTAAGACAGGTTGTCAAGCGGTGGCGGGCCTCATCTTCGCAAAGAGTAAGCTGGCTTCCGAACACACCGATCGTGTATGTACCAGATCAACAAATTACGCATAGTCCTCGAGCAGGCATCAGAATATTAGAAGGAAATATACTGATTTTTTGTTGATTTCAAAAAAGATTTTGACGCGCTGCGGTGGAGCTGTATCTGGGATTGGATTCGTGAAGTTGGAGTCCTGAGAAGATCACGAAAGCCATAAAGGCCATCTACACGAAATACTCCTGAAGGCCTCATCTCGCAAAGTATACCGGTCCATGCGACAGTTCGCCAGGGGTGTCTCCTGTCACCTCTTCTCTTCCTTGTTTACCTAGATGGGCTCATGTACAAAACCACGTGGAATAAGCGCCGCAGCATAGAGTGGGAACAGTCTAACGTCTTGGAATACGTAGACTATGACCCAGGACCTGTGCCTATTGAGGCAAACGCGCGCTGACATGCAAGCCAAACTGGACGACCTACGACGTTTGGTCTTGGACCCAAGAAATTAGGTGCGGAGTAACGAGCTCTTGCTTATCGACACAGAGAAAATGGAGAGAGTCCAGAAGTTCACCTACCTCCAAAGCGTACTATCGGAAACAGGAGGTACGGGGGAGGACATCGCTTCGCGAGTTGCTAAGGCGATAGCGACCTTCGCCCAGCTCCGCCCTGTATGACAATCACGGAAGCTGACTACGAGAAATTACCGGGTATAAGAGACCTAACATCTGTTGTCTCGGGTGACGGGCGCAGTGCGGCATTGATGGAGAAAGCTGTTCTATCAGTTAATGGTTCTCCTTTAATGCTTGCTCTGTCATGGTCAGGCGTATTCACTACCATCAGGTAAACGTCCAGACCGTCCTGTATACTTATAACATAATAAAAAGTGTTTTCCTTAACCGTAAGAGCGTTGGACAAACATACATAATGAATATGAAAATTCCTAGGATATTGGTACGTGGTGGGATTTGAACCAGTGACCTCCAGATCGGAAGCAAAGTCCACATCAATGAGATACAGACGCTCGCTCGACGACGTAAAGCAGCGCTGTCTTATGAACCTATTCATTATAAGTGTTATCTCCAATCAGCTCTCCAATAGTGGATATTAAAACGCTTCACTGTCGTGGTGTATGCTATAAGACCAGCATTAAACTGTTATGACATTATAAAAGCAGAATAATAAAAAAGAAGGTTATAATTTACATGGTTTTTCTCATTAATAAGTCTGATGTACTCTTAACCCATTGTGGTTCCAGTCGTTTCTGACTTGTTATCATTAAGTGTGTACTCTTAATTTTGAAAATAAAAAGGTTATTTTAAATAACTAAAAAGGCTAAAATCTTTTGATCACTAAACTTTCCAAAATTATGCCGTTTCGTATTTTTACTAAATCACACTGGGTTATGATATAACCAAATATGGTGTGAATTTCATTTGGAGTTTTCTTAATTTAATCACTTTACTTTGATAAAGCGAGACTAATTTGTTCCAAGCTCCACAAATACATCAAACATCGATTTACTATCTCCTTAATGGAAGTAAGTATTACTATTTCCGCTGTACGCAAGTTTAAACAACAACTTAAATACGTTTCAGATGCCCGTGGAAAGTTCGAGATTAGGGAGGGGCGGCGCATTTTATTCCTCTCTCATGCAAACAAACTTGTTTTCGCCAGACATACACCAACTGGGGTTCCGTAGTGCGCTTGAATGTACATCGATTACCGTTTCGGATGCAAGCAATATTCAATCTGGCAAACATTTGAGACGAATGAAACGTAATAAAGCTTTATTTGTTCTCAAATATAACAATCAATAAAGTTGTATGGGCTAGGCAAAAAGATGCTTCAATGGATTTTATATTACCTTTTTTATTTTAAATGAAATGAGTAAATAATCAAGCAGACATACACTAGTGAACACATAGAAGGGCGTTAATAAGCGTTCTAGGTTGTAAATAAGCATGTTATAAATATGAGAATATTCCGTAACCCATAGCCTAAGACATAACTGTTATGATGCGTTAAATAGGTGAGCATGTTAGGTAGGTTTTTTAGGTAGGCTGATGATCATACGTACGTCAATCTTACACATATCGCCACAGCAGTTATTCTTTTAGTTCTAGGCTGAAGGCACAACCAGCGAACTCAACTGTATAAACACACCATGATCTCACTTTATTTTGTGTCAGTTATCACTTACGAGTAGTTAATTTATCAGCTTATTGCAGCGGTATTTTTGTCACTAAAAGGATTGAATTTTTCCATTTATCTGTGTAACAACAATGCAAATATTAACCAAAAAAAATATTTTCATGCAAAATAAATTCTTTGCCACAAGAAGAATAGGGTTCAGTCGATGTATTTTTCAAATTAAATGTCGAATGGCTGGATGTAGTCGTGGTGGATGTAGACCTAGATTTCCTGAATTGGGGATTGTCTTATGGAAGGCTGTTGCAATCTAAGATGGCGCTGATTTGCTATATTGTGAATTCTCGTTATAGTAAAATAAGAAACGCATTTTGAAAAATTTAACTACAAATTAAATACTTAAAATTATATTTTTAAATTATTATCATGTTTTCACGTTTTCTTTCTAAGCAAAGTATTAACGAAAAACTTAAGAAGATGAAAATTTTTTATTTCAATGGCTTTGAAGAAATTAGATATTTGATCCAAACTTTCATTCTAAAGCTAGTTTGATTTGCTTTGACAAAGGTAAGTTAATCTGTTCATCCGAAAAAAACTAGTCGGAATATTCCAAATTGACTCGTAAAAGTTAAATAGTTTAGCAAACCGAAGCCATTCATTTGCGCGTTTTACGTTGAATTAATATGTTCGTTGCTTTTTGCATTAATAGCATGTTTATATTTAAATTCCACCTGTTTTATATGAAAAGTTTATGAAACCAATATAAATGAGTTAGAATTTCTAATAATATATAATCGCTGTTGAATAAAGAATACGAGTACCTTTATCATGGTAATTTTAAATGTTTTATCAAAGCAACACAGTTTACTATATAATCAAGTATGAAAGAGCCACACATTCGGGATTCGGGATGAATGGGTAAGCCCTCATGTTAATTTTCCGTCTACCATTTTTACCGTTGTCCCAGGAAGACAGATAGATTGAAATACATTAAACTCCTGGAAACCAGCCTGAAAGACTTCAGAGTGGGGATCCTAGAGAATACACAACAGATTGACGAACAAGTAGCTCAGCTGAGTGAATCGATCAGGAAATGTTATTATGAAGCCTGTCCCTTAGGCAATCCAGATACTGGAAAACACGGAAACACCAAATGGTGGGGTCCGGAGTTGGAAAGTCTCAGGCGGAATGTCAGAAAGAAATTTAACAGGGCCATGAATACAAGTGACGACACAGACTGGGACAACTATAAGTTGGCCAAAGCTAAATACAAAAAACGCATCAGATACTGGAAATCAGCATCATGGCGTAAATTCACGGAGGAGATTGGATCAAATCTGCAAGCTAACAGGGTAAGGAAGATTTTATCCAAACAAAATACCCCTGCTACTCTGGGGGGAGTGAGAAGAAGCGATGGCATGCTATCGAATAATATCGATGAGGCGTGCGAAATCCTTCTTCAAACGCACTTCCCTGATTGCACAAGTACACCGACAATTACCTGTGACTCCACCAGAGACCAACCTAGTGAAGATGACTGGAGGATCGCGAAGGAAGTTGTGACGGAAAGCAAGGTAGAGTGGGCGGTGACGTCTTTTTCACCCTTTAAATCAGCGGGAACAGACGAGATCTTTCCGGCGCTGATGCAATGGGGAGGTAAGTTTATCACGCGTCCACTTTCACGAATACTACAAGCATGCCTGGCGCATAAGTACACACCAAGGGAATGGCGAGAGGTCAAAGTCGTCTTCATTCCTAAGCCAGGAAAAAATGACTACACGGATCCCAAAGCATATCGACCTATAAGCCTGTCATCATTTATGCTCAAAACTCTGGAAAAGCTATGTGACAGGTACATGAGGATGGTGTGCTTAAGGTGATACCGATACATAAACATCAACATGCCTACTGCACAGGTAAGTCCACCGAATCAGCACTCCACCAAGTGGTAGGTAAGATTGAATGGGCGCTGTCGCATAAACTAATTTGTCTGGGTGCTTTCCTTGATATAGAGGGAGCCTTTGACAAAACAAACTTCTCCAGTATAGAGGGTGCCTTGATGAGGCATGGTGTGGCAAGCACAATCACTGACTGGATCATCGACATGCTCCGAACCCGAACGGTTAGGGTTACTGAGGGAAGCAACAAGGCTGCCTTGGTGGTGAGAGGGTGCCCTCAAGGAGGTGTACTATCTCCACTACTTTGGAATCTTGTAGCGAACGACCTGTTAACAGAACTCAACAGTAGACATTTTTATACCATAGGCTATGCAGATGATATCACGATATTGACTACTGGGCACCAGCCTAGTACTGTTTGCGATACCATGCAGGCGGCACTACGGATTGTAGAAAGATGGTGCAAACAACACGATCTGAGAGTCAATCCTAGTAAAACGGAACTTGTTATGTTCACGAAAAAACGAATTTTAGATAACCATGTGACACCCAGGCTGTTTGGTACAGCTCTGAGTATTTCTAAGGAGGTGAAATACCTAGGGGTCACACTAGACAGTAAACTTAACTGGAGTAGCCACGTAGAATCAAGGCTGAGGACGGCGGAAATCAGCCTATGGCAGTGTAGACGCATGGTTGGAAAACGCTGGGGCCTCTCGCCGAAAATTTTCTGTGGCTCTACCTAGTAGTTATAAGGCCGATGGTCTGCTATGCCTGCGTAGTCTGGTGGACCAGGACGGAACTGATAACATGTAGGAAAAGACTACAGAGATTTCAGAGACTGGCGTGTAGAGCAGTCACGGGTTGCATGAGGACCACTCCAACTGCAGCTCTGGAGATGGCACTGAATATACCGCCTTTATATCTCCACATACAACAGGAAGCAGCCCTTGCATCTATTAGACTCAAACACCAAAAGCTGGTGAGTTTCGAAGATGCAAGACATCATAAGAATATACTTGTGGGATGGGCTGACTCGCCTATCAAAGACGCAGTCTTTGATATTATTGAGCCAGTATTCATCTTTGATAAGAAATACAGAGTACATCTGCAGGACTGTGAGGGAACGCGGTTACAGCATGGTGCACTCACGATCTATACTGATGGCTCTAAGATGGCATCAGGTACTGGTGCGGGGATTTTCTCCGAGGACCTCAATATAAAACAAACGGTGCCGCTGGGGGAGCATAACACTGTCTTCCAGGCTGAATGTATTGGCATTCTTCTAGCGGCGAGGGCTGTGCTAGCTAGGCAGGTAAAGGGTTACAACATCGTAATCTTTTCCGATAGCAAAGCGGTATTACAAGCGCTCGACAGCTACAAGATGTCAGCGGGTATTATCTATGAATGCCATAATGAGTTAAATCGGGTTGGCATTCAAAACCAACTAACCTTGAACTGGATCAAAGGACACAGTAACAGCAGAGGTAACGATGCTGCCGATGCCTTAGCTCGACAAGGTTCGGAAGTGAGAGCAGTTGGTCCTGAGCCCATCATCCCACTACCAATAAACCTTCTAAGGGATCAAATTAGGCAGCGCACAACCTATTTACACAATGAATACTGGACATCCCTAGAGGAATGCAGACAGACCAAGGAGGTACTTCCAAAGGTGAACTGCCGCCTCTCTGGGATCTTACTTAAACTAGGCAGGAAACGTCTAAGGCTGATAATTGGCATTATGACAGGACACTGCAGTTTTAATAAACACCTGTTCACTATTGGTGTTACAGACAGCCCCATGTGCAGAGCGTGCATGAGGGCTGAGGAAACGACGGTCCATGTCCTGCTAGAATGCAGTGAAGTGGCCAAATACCGGGCGAGGTACCTTGGCTCGCCGAGGACCCTTGGAGAAGCCTTTAATAGGGTCAAAGCTCTGGGAGATTTCTTGGCAGAGCTGGGCTGGCTAGAGTAATCTGGCCGTACACCTCAACGCAAAAAGCGCTTAGTCGTCGAGTTGCGGAGACTGCCCGTACGACAAGAAGAGAGAAGAAACCAATATAAATGAGTTAGAATTTCTAATAATATATAAATCTGCTGTTTGGAATAAAGAATACGAGTACCTTTATCATGGTAATTTTAAATGTTTTATCAAAGCAACACAGTTTACTATATAATCAAGTATGAAAGAGCCACACATTCGGGATTCGGGATGAATGGGTAAGGCCTCATGTTAATTTTCCGTCTACCATTTTTAAGGCAGGCAACGCCCTCGTGGCTCTTTTTGAGTATCGAACATCTATGGGTAACGGTATAGTTTTACATCAGGTAAACCGTCTGCTTACCCACATTTCAATAAAAAAATATCCTACAAAATTTAGACCTTGGTTCTTAGAATCCCCAATTTTTCGGTGCCTTAACACAATGAAACGATGGTCCATGGTAAAATATCAACACGCTCTGGACCAACGTGGTTGGTACAAAAAAGAATCTCTTCAATATTTGAATAATCCTCTGCATGGACTAAATCCATAATTCTAACAAGATGGGTAATTCTTCAGCACCACCCACAATTGTTATTCATGTGAGTTTAGCAGCTGAAAATGCCTTCTTCATTCAATATTTGAGGGCTTCCAAGTCTATTTGAAATTATCCTTTTGCGAATGAGGAATGTTATTTAAGCATTAATATTTGTGACGTAAATAAATTTCTTAGTTCGACCATAAGACATTAATTTCTACTTTAGAATGTGGAGCAATTAATTAGATTGGCAAACGAGAATTAAGACTGACCCCCAAGGCTCTAACAAGATGGCGTCATGATTCATGTGACGCACACAGCTGAACATACCTTCTTAGACTTCGTAAGCAAACAGATAAAGAAAAGGAATCTAGAGACGTGCATTAAACAATTCTCAATGATATTGATAACCGTCCAATATTTCTATCGGGCTAAAATTTTATAATGGAGCCTTTTCAAAGATACGACCCTAGAATATTCAATTGAATATCCAAAGTATCATAAATCCGGAATCTAGAGTGCTGAGTTTATAAATCAACGCAATATGACATCGAGATAAATATAACATATACGTAAGTTACTTAATGCAGTAGCAATTTGTAGGCAAAATACGGACAAGCATCACACAAAAGACATTAATTACGCTGCCGATATCACCTACGCTAATCTCATGTAATTGGACCCGTGATTCGGAACCCTTATAATACTACAGACCAATTACCTATTTATTGAACTGTTTAATTTTGCCGAGGGTCTGCTATTACGTAAATGTTTAACGTTTGATAAAAATAACGAGACTTTTTTACTCAAACAGATTTGTGTATGTTAAAAGGGATACTCTAATCAAATCAATTCGGGAATCGGACTTAATTTCATTTGATCTGATTTTTAGAAGACGGTATTTTTTGTGAATTGGCTTTGTTGCTATTGACGGAAATTTTTGATACCGTACCGACATCGGCGAATTGGATAATGTAATCGAATAATTCACTCACGCATTGTTTGTAATATAGGGTTGTTTTTTAAATAACCGATACTTTTAGCAGAAGCATATATTATTTATTTAAAGGCATAGCATGTAAACACTCTCAATGATTTTACGGTTATACAATAAACAAGGTTGTATTTTATCATCAGCCTATAACGGTCCACTACAGGGCACAGGCCTTTAATTATATATTTCATCATCTCAGCTCATTAAACGTCTCAACCAAGGGGTACGAGCATGTATGGGATCTATAGACCTTAGTCATCCACGCAGGACCAGTGCGTATTGGCCGACTTTATGCACAAACTTAGAATCATATTGCAGAAGAGTTCAGGTTTCCTGACAAAGCTTTCCCTGATCGTGAGAGCGTTAAACGTATATATCATTTCGAAAAATTGTAAATACATTGGTAACTTGCGGGGTTTGAACCTGTATCCTCCAGATCGGAAGGCAACAGTTCACCCCAATGAGCCACCGATGCGAATCGTATATTTAATTGTATACATATTATTATGCAGCATAGCTTGCTTTGCGGGAATATGTATGTAATTAATTAAAATCTATGAAGCATTTCAGTGAAAACTTGTCAATTTTCTATGATTACCTTCTCAAACAGCCCGAGAAAGCCCATTGCTCGATTTCTTACCGATGGGTACTTAGGGTTTTACCATAATCTCCACTCTTGGCAGGCGAGTTAGACATAACGATACATTTTTAAAGGTTTGTTTAAATAAAGGAGCGCGGCTTACCGTTCTCCGCTGATGTTTGGACCAAGACCAGACTGCTAAGTCACCCACGGGCATAATATAGTTGTTGGTAATTGTATTCTAATCTGCAGTTAAATCACAGCATTTCTGTAATTTTATTAATATGAAATTATCTTGAAGAAACAGTTAACACGGTTTTTTTTAAACAAGACGTAAATTAATATTGCTTTACTTATTCCAATCAAAGGCTGTATGCATTACGTAAGTTCGTTGACAATCGTATTCCAATGTTCCGATATTTTTGTTTTTAATTATTGAGTTATTCAAGGAACTACCTTTTATTAAAGGTTCTTAAACTGTTTTACAACATAAACTTTAATAATATAACTTTCTTGTATACAATAACTGGCGTTTTAAAATCAACCTAAGTGAACTGCCATTTTAACCAATATTTAGCTAATATTTAGAGCGAATTCAAATATTGTTTGTGACGCGGATTCCCGTTTCGCTTTGTCGATAAAATCACCTTTGACAATTCTAGCTCTCTGTGTACACAATGTCATGTCAAATTGACGTTAAATTATTTATCTTACAACTGATAAGCTTGCACGCCCTGTTGGCAATGCTCGCTTAATCCCAACCCGTGCAAATGGATTGTGTTCATGTTTTTAATATAGAACTGGAAGTAATTGCCATCCTTTGATTTCGTTAGTTGATTTAATTTTCGTTAATAAGCCTATATAGGTTAAATTATTCAATTTCCATAACATATTTATTCAGTAAAATAAAGTAATCCTTTAGTGATTTTATAAAAATGTTTATAAGGTACTGCACGCGGTTTTGCTCACTCTATATTAGATGTATCACGGTCCCCATGCCTGGTCACAGAACACAACTTAAAACATATTATTACTTTAATAGATACTGTAGACGATATTACGTCTTTTCAATAGTGGAAAGAAACCTAATAGACTTACTAATTTTGCGGAGAGATTTGCACAAAACTTTATCGCCTATTTTGTGGGCTAGGCGGAAAAATTCAAATAAATAGGGCACGTATTTTTCGATGGTAACAAAAAGAGTGTAACGATTCTTAAGTTTTTGTAAAAGTATGAACATATTTAAACGATAAACATCGTAGGCAAATTTACATTGGAAATTGTATTAAGACCACGTTATTGTACTTAGACTAATTACCGACAAATTTAAACGTTATTGCTTGATTAACTTCTAACTTATTGGTAAATAAGGAAATTGAAGCGTGAAAATTGAACCAATGTCAAACCCCTCAGTAATTTACGAGTGAAGTAAAGATTTAGACTCTTATGGGTACAGAAATAAAGATGCAATTGGTTGTAAAATTCGCATCGGGATCGGGGAATGACAGAATGAATTTCCCATCTCGCAGGTATGCGTATGACGGACAGTTGTAACGAGCCGGCGGGACAGGCCCGCCTAGTCCGTCCTCCAGAATTGAATTAGCACTGGCAGTATTCAATTTAAACGCTATACCTAATTTTACACCCTTTTAGCAAGGCGACACTTTTGTGTGGCGTGGAGCGTGCTCTGTGATTGAAAGCAGGGGAAAGGCTTTATGTTCATTTTAGTTTTGAATGAATTCTGGGTTACAAGTTGAACTCTTTTATGACTATCATAGCGTTTGAATTGCACTGCATTTATTTAAGCATATTATTATGCTTGATTATCATCCAAACCACGCAAAGCATTTTTAAATATTATGCTTTGAACTACAAATTATAATTGTATTCAACTAGAAGAGACCTTATATTAGATGCAACTGGTCCGGTACAATACTTTACCTAGTTAATTTTTATGAAATTTTACAACCTGTCAAAATTCTGATTAATAAATGTTTTTTTTGTCAGCGAAATAGCTGACCATCCCTTCCAATAAAACCATTATTTACATCAGGACAATAATGGACAGATTTACACCAATTACTTCGCCCAAATAAAGCTGTTGCATAAATAAATGTTACGGATTTGAGGATAAATAAATACCTATATATTATATTTCTGAACCCAATAATTAAATAATAAATATAAATAAAGTACCACTGACAATCACACAACGTCATCTAGCCCGAAGTTAAGCGCGAGACTTTTTACTAAACAACGGATAAACATACTTATTTAGCTTTTTTTTGAAAATACACACATATTATACATAGAAAACACCCAGACCAGAATAAACAGACCTGTTCATGCACACGGGATGCCGTTATTTAGTTATCCCTTCTAACTCTATTTTAATAAAGATCAATGCTTGAGTCTCGTTTTAGAATATGGCCTTAGAGTCACAAAAAAGTTATTTTAAGCGCGTCAGTTGATAATTTAACATATTAACGTAATAGTGTTGTGACTCTAAACTCTGGTAATAAATAGTTTTAAGAGATCGAAAAAAAATGCTGAATCTTGATCTGCCGATGAACATCCCTATCCTGACATAAGTTTTGGCCAATGCAGAGAAATCTCATCAGTAATATGATGCATATGTCATAAATTATTGGTTAATGACTAGAGCCAGTACCCAAGCCGATGCATGCCGGGCACCGGCTGTAACGCAGTTAGTGCTCAGTAGCCCGCGATCTCCTTCCACTAATGGCGCACTGAGCCGGCTAATTCGATTGTCAACTATACCGATCGGCATTAACGTAATTACAGTAATTAAATACTTTTAAATCGGTGAAAAATATTAAATTGCAAAAATTTTATTTGTAGCTAAGATTTATTGTAAGGTAATACTTCTAAGCTACGGAAGAGCGAGTCTCCAAACACAGGCACCATTTGCTAAAATGGGGGCTCCAATCCGAATTGTCATTAGATTGAAGTATTTTACTGAAATTAATTATTTATTATTATTATTGCATGAAAAGCATGAGATAATCTTTCTTCTACAGACATTCATGCAGGCTGAAATATTTAAACCAAATCAATCCCAAAGAAAAGCAATTCTATATGGAAAATGTTTCGAAATATTGAACGAAAACATTAACTCAGTATAATTTTCCACATCAAATCACTATTGGATCCTATTTTCTAAAGACCAACACGTCTAAACAACTAAAGCTATGTAGTTGGTAAGGTTGCGAATTATCGCCACAAAACTTATGTAAGCCACAACGTTCAGACAACCTTTTTATATAAATTATGTTAATGTTGGAACTCGTGATGGTTACCTAAGTAGTTTACCGATTTCAATATAAAGCACATTATTTGTTCGGCTCTCAACAGAGGCGAGTGCGCTTCGAAATGAATATTATTTATTAAGTCAATTGGGAATCTCCAGTAATGAGGCTGTGTTGTTATTGCATAATGTATTTCATTAAATAGGACTTTTTATATAAGTACGCTTTTTCATTGTGAGTTACACGTTCCCGAAGTTAATTATAATAACCTACGGCTAGCTAGTATCTGTGTTGGAGTTTTAATAATCTTGTATTATGTCATTACAACTCTGTAGGTACTAGAAGTAAGCATTGCATTGAACTAATAGGATAACATTAATAATCTAGTGAATTGCAAATAGGGTGTACAATAATATGGTATATATGTCACCGGAAAATAACAAGAACCGCAATTTCATAAATTTACTAGGAAATTTACAAACTTTTGTAGGATTCTACATGGACAGCGGCCCGCGATACGCCAGAAACTATTTTTTGTAATAGTTACTTTCACTGTGCGGTCTCTCCGCTGGATTTGAACCCACGAACCTCAAATACGCAGCAGTCCATAACCAATGCTAAAACCACTAAGTAAGTAGCCACGAATGTGGTTTTCTGAATGCAGTCAGTCTCAAGTAAAATAGAACAAACGTTAAACAAGCGTAGGCCACAGTTGTCCATTGTTGTCCCGAAGAATATATGCTATAATATTCAAATGCCAGAATTTCATTTGCCCGAATGTTTTGTTAACCATAATATGTATACATCTGACACACTCGTGTTCGCCTTAAAGATACGAGTGCCATAGGTACTCGTATTGTTATGCATTTTATTTATTGCAATAATATCATTCATAAATTAAAATATCATACAAAATTGTTTTCGGTTATATTTAACTACCATTGGCTCATGAAATTTCATTCATTTCATATTATAATTTCTTAAACTGATTTTATTATAATTGATTTTATTTATTTATAAACGATCAAAATCGCTTCTATACAAATTTACCCTGACGCATTTGTTCTAAAAAGCAATTAGCTTTCTGGCACTTCGCCGGCTGCTGCCGCGGTACGCTCGCTTTGCTCGCTCGGCTCGTGCGATGTCTTTCATGTTCCAACCAAAACATACCTGAACCTATTGATTTAGATATGGTTTCATTTTCTAGAAGGTGTTTTGATGGCAAATAATGTTATGGTATGTGATAATACGGCTTTCATTCATGATAGCTATTATTGGATTGGTTTCCCAAGTAGCAGATAGTACATATTATCAGAATATGATGTCGGTAGCATGGCTGTTTCTTTACTTACTTCAGATTAGAAACTTAATATTAGCCTTACCTTCACGTCGCGATGGTACGAAACAGCGAAGTCGTACATATTTATGATATAAAGAAGCTGTTGAAGTAAGGGTCGGTAGAGTTAGGTCATGTGGATTCAGAGGCTTGGCTCTACATGAGATCTGTCATTTTTTTCACAGTGTTACACCTTATGTGGTCCTCTTAGCAACATTTCACATGAAAGACTTTATAAAAATCATAATTTTGAGCACGTAACTAACGTAGTAAACAATGACATATGAAATTATAGCAGATTTTATAATGACATTTTGGCAAATGGTTGTACCTATCCCTACGACCCGAATTCCGCTAATTTTAAAATGCGCTAATGGAATCGTTACTGTGTTTTATTGGTCAAATTTTGTAGACTTTTGATTTTGAGTACATTTTGATTGATTACATCATTCGACAATTCATTTTACTATGGTAATGGCAATAAATGGTAATTCATTTAAGTTGTACTAGAATACCAAATATTCATATCGACTTTACAAGTGGCGTAAACAATGTCATAATGTCAAGTAAATTAGTGGGATTGAGACCCAGTTTGACGAAGTCAAACGAGCAGAATGCTCCAACACGAAACAGTTGGAACATACCTGTGCATCGATGCAACGTGATTTTGCTGAGTCAGCCGCATCGCCAAATGCACACCGATTGAATCCCTACTTGCACTTTGATTCCAGCTTAAACAATTTACGTGGACGTTTTACTGAAAAGACGAGGAACAACTTGTGTAGATAAAATTGAAGCTGTAAATATTTAAGTGTATTTTTAATAATTTGGAGAATATTCGACGACACCAAAATGTTATTTATTTTGAAAAATTTTAATATACATTTTCAAAAACATTATATGAAGTCGTGGGTAAATATGGAAATTAAAATGACCACTTCTGTAATAAAAAAGACCGAGAGCTAACCTACAAAAATGTATAAATCGGCATTGAATTCAGGTACTCTTTTTCGGATAACGTACATATATTTTTCGAAAATGCGAAAACACATTGGTACGTAGCGAGATTTGAACCTCAGCCCTCTCGATAGGAGGACAACAGTCCACACCATTGAGCCACCGACGCTCTTATTTTGTTTAGTAACGACGCATATTGCACCACTATTAAAATATAAACTTTCTTAAAAGTTTTGTCTAAATGTTTCTAGGCAGGCATGATCCATTCTCGGCATTCATGGATGCATTTTTTTCTTATTACGTCGAAACCTACTTAGGATTGTTTTCAACGAAGTAGTCATAATCTTACCTTTATTATTATACTAGTAACGAACGAAGCAATGGCGGTCTGCCAAGACACGCTGATCAGAATGGTAGGATATATTTTGAGTTCCTCAATCTCCAAAGCAAGCCTAGATCAGAAGCTTGAATGGCTTATTATAAATTATAATAAAGCACTTTGCGGAACCATCGGAATAGTTTTTAAAAATAAGGTTTAATAAAATAAAATAATTCAAAACCTTTTGTCCGAATACGACATTTTTATATAAAAAAATCAATTCAATTCGATTTTGGGTAGCATTAATATCAAAAGGTAGGCGTTCACAATCTATATCCTGGGTCATATCGCTATATTTACATATCGTAAGCGGGTTCGACACAGATCTCATTATATCACGCGGTCACGTACCGCATCAATGGGGCTGAAAAAGTATTTACTAGGCCTGGAGCTAGAGTGCTATAGTATTTGAAGATGTGGAATTAATTTAAATATACATACAGTTATAGTCTTCTTGTTACCAGACTATGGTCGGAATTATGGATCATTAAGATACAAAGTTTAATATTTTAATAACATATAACAATAAGATAATTACATTAGTATAATTACATCTCAAAGCTATGTTATAACTAAAATTAAATAAGGTTTGAATATAATCCTAAATGATAATTGAGCTATTTGATATGGAATACTTTAAACCTTTTTCAAGCTGTTAGTTAGGTTATTTGAAATGGCGCTTTGGAAGATAAACTGTCTGATTTCATATACATTTTCTTACAACCTCACTAAACTTTGTAAGCGCTGTAAATAAGTTCATTATTCTTGTCATTTTTCTAAAAAAGAAATAACATGTGACCTGAAACTTACAATTTTTTTGTATGGATAAACTCGCCCTATTCGAGATAATAAAATGCATTTGTCGACGGCTTATGCAAGATATTCCGCGAGTTTCGCGTCTCCCGTATTAAGGCGTTCCCCCTATATCAACAATCGGGGAAGAAAATTGTTTTTATAGATTCGATATGCCTCAATTTCAATTGGCGCCAGATCTGTTTCCATATTCGGCGGCCCGGACGGAATCAATTTGCGTTTGAATGAGACCGACGAAATCTGAAATTTCTAATGCACGTTTCATTAAAATATTATCAAAATGTGCCCATAGATTACTTGTACGGGGCTTTTAGGTATCTTCTATTATACACGTAGATGTCTTCTTATTCACATCTATCATAAATACATCTCAGAAAATACCTCGATTAGGTTATTATAAATAATTAATTATTTGCTGTAAGGCTTCGTTTATCTATTATCAGAAATTAAGAAAAGAGGGCTATTTCTTAAATCGAAATTCTTACGAGTCTACTGAACTTTGTTTACAAGGGTTGAGTTTAATTTATCGTCACCCCAAAATCAAATTTGTGATTAAAAATTCGATAAATTGCTTTGGAATATTCAAGTTGATTATTACTACCAACAATATGTTTTGACCTCTTTGTAATGGTCCGTGTGTTTCGATGTATGTATTCAATTCCGATATTTAATACAAGCTCTTAACTTAACCAATAAGATAACATGGGGCTAAATGCTAGACCGCTCTTTTATATTTTATAATGTATTTTAATTTATAATTAATATGTGGGATTTCTTAATTGCTAAAAATTAACCAAAACCAATTCAACTTATTTATACTACGCCACGGGCTAATTGATAAAACGATAAACAAATATCTAGTTCCAATCTTTTATGGCGAGTCACCTGAACGTCATATGCTATTTGGTAGGAAGAGGTGTGATTGACTTTCGAAAAGTGCAAGCTCGGATACATAACATTCCCTAAGTTATTATTAGATATATCTTCCGTTAAGTTATACGACTAGGAATAATATTAAATTCATCCCATTTCAAATTTAATAGCCCTGTCCCGTCCCGACTCAGGGGAATACTGGACAAAAAGACTGTTAAAATTCCCCAACATCAATCAAAGCGAGTATTGAATGACAGCTTGGCGTTGCTCACAATCGAGCTTTTATCGGCCACATGTGATTATTTTACGTCATCCTCCAATTTGCCCGATATTAATTAAAACATTTTAAATTTTTACTTTTTTCATAACATCGTAATCAATTGGGTATTCAATCACTATACTTTGACAACCCTCTAGGGTAATGGTTGATTCGTCGGCTGTTACACCAAGGTTTCCGAGTTCGATCCCGGGCAGTACAAACATTTGTGTTCATGAGCATGTCTGTTTGTATTGTTTTGGGTGTTTTCGATGTATAATATGTAAGTATTTACAAAAAAAGTAAAAAGTCAAGTAAAATCACTTTAACTCCCTCTAAAAATGAACTGTCATTACAAAAGCAAAATTATTGGGTCCCCCTTGACGAGAGTCTTCCCCCTGGCGATGAATTGTTATGGGCGATATAAAATTCTTTAAACTGTCTTCCGACTTAGACATGTCGGATAAGGGACAATTGCCCAGATGGGGGTTTCGGGTGGTCTTGATTTAGACTGTCTTTGTAGAGCGGCAAAACGATGGTTCACCTTATCGTATCCTGCTTGGCAAACTGTTTTCGGCAGGATTTAATGATGTCTGCACACAACGCAGTTACCGTAGCTAGTTTTTGGGCTTTTACGTTTTGATTGTGTTTTGCCATTGATATGCTAAGAAGATTAAGTGGATCGTCAAGTAACTGTAATACATTTCCAAGTGGCTTAGCTCGTGTTATACACCCTATTGTTTACCACACACGCATGAAGCCTATGGCCACTTGAATTTCTCAGTACGGATGCCTGCGAACCAACCGATCCCTAATCCCATTCCACACAAGATTCCAATCATATCATTCCCAAATCCGATCGTTGCTCTTTGTGCGGCTTGCATCTTTTATTGAGACTTTGTCGGTGACTAAAGTTATTGAGAGTTATTCGTTCTTCATACAAATATATATATTTTACTTTATAAATTATAATTTTAATCGATTAACCTTTTTGATTTATTAAAATCAAGTCAAATTTCTTTACACAAAAAAACATGAAAACATCAGGATTGCAAAATGTTATAAAAACTTTAAAGGGATTTTTCATGTATTTAACTAGATTTAATTAGAAATAGTCTATTTCTCTAGAAATCTAGTAATTTCATAGGATGATATTTATATTGTTGATATAATCCATAGATTTACAATTAGCCCGCTGTATTATCAATAAACGTGACGAAATATTCGGCACTATGTTTAAGGACATTAATTTGATGTTCGTTTCGCTGAATTGCGCATATTGTAAGAAAAAATAAAGTTTCCTTTTTTATTTTTAATATAAAATGGAAAAAATGGTTAAACAACAAATCAATATAAAATGTGTTACAGAATAACTTTGATTTTCATTAATTATTATTAAAGGCATTTAACTTGTTTTATTCTTATCCAATACAATATTTTGGTATTTACGTAAGAACACAACGATAAAAGTGATCCATATATATAGATTTTTTGTTGCAGAGCGCCGGTGGCTCATTGGTGTGGACTGTTTCCTTCTGATCTGAAGAGCACACGTTCAAATCCCTTGACGTACCAATGTCTTTTCGAATTTTCGAAAATAAATATACGTAATACGATGCTTAAGGTGAAGGAAAATGAGAGATTCAAAGTTTGTGCGTAAAATCGTCCAATCCGCACTGAGCCCGCGTGGACGACTAAGACCCTTTACGTGTAGGCTCGTGCCTTTCGGTGGGAACTGATGATGATATAGATTGTTATTGCATAATCATGCAATTTTTCTATTTTAAAAAGGTACAAAAGATTTTATTCGGCAGTAACTTATCGTTTGGGATCTTTTAATCAAACTATTATTACCCCAAACGTCTGCCCTTATAAATAACTCTTCCGGTCGTAATACCCGCCTCTTATTAAACTGTTTACTACAGCATTAAGTTTACGGTCACTCTTGTCACTTTACGATACCAGCGTTAAATCTCGGAAAAAATACAAGATCGTACTATAATAAAGTGGCATTAAAGAATGAAAAATGCTATAAACGATTTGAAGACAAAGTTATACGCGCATTAAAGTCTATAACTTTGACCATAGATTCCGGGATACTTGAAAATAATTTTTCAAGTGCATTAAGGTGTTCAATTTGGGTCCACACACCCATAAAGCGATAGTATATAACGTGCCCGGTGCCAAAAGCGTTCGCCAAGCGCTAATGTACTGGGACACGTAATTTCAGTTTTATGTGCGGCGCGCTCAAATACAAGTACAGCTGTGATTTTTCTACGGAGACTTGGTAATATCGTAGCTATTTAATTGTCATTTTAAAAACTAAAGAAGGGGCTAAGGCCTCTTATGGAATACTGCTCTCATCTTTGGCAGGGGCTCCCCAGTACCCGCTTCTCCCACTAGACCGCAGAGTACTCCGACGAATTGATCGGACTGATCCCGCCGCCTCTTTCCGTCATAGATCTACGCGGCAAATTTACCATCCCCTCCACCTTGACAGTTGTCAGAGCACTACTGTGGGCTTTAACAGAAACTTTCTGCCCTGCATCACAAAATTGTGGAATGAGTTGCCGCATGCGATATTTCGGAACCGATACGACTTGCAGACCTTCATAAAAAGAGCGTGTTCTTGTATAAAAGGCCGGCAACGCATCTAGTATCTTCTTGGGTTTTGTAAATGTCCATGGGCAGGAGTATTAACTTTCTATCAGATGATCAGTCAACTCGTTTGCCCCCTATCACATAAAAGCACTCTGGCCATGCGCAAAGCCTTGACCTGAAGTTCCACTAAATAAAAATAGCGATTTAACGTACCTGTAGGTCTAGGTATCAAAATATTGAATACAATTTCTGAAGGAGTACGTGTCTACTTTGGAACTTAAACTTGTATGCAGCATGATTACGAAAATGATATAAGTACTGACTAACCTACACGACGTTTTCGTAGAATTCCTGATTCAATAATGTTATTATGTACCGATTTAACCTTAAGTCGGGTTTCATTCAGTAGCTTTGCTGGATATAGATTCCGAAGAAGCGTCAACGGAATACCAATTTCCAATAACAATGCAAGTATTTTTCATTAGTTATATATTTAGAGTCCGTATAGCAATGAAAAACATTCAAGTTTAAGAACTGAGCAAATATTCTTCTATGTAATTTTTTAGCTTAATTCCTGTAAAAAAGCACGCCCATATATATTTCAGTTTTGACATACAAACACATACTTTCACATTAAAATGGACAACTGCGATGTATATTCGCGCATAGTTATAAACCTAAATGATGCTAAAAAAAACTATTTTAAGGTTTCTATAAAAAAAAAACAATTTTAAAATGTTCTCTACGCGCGGAACAGAATATAGTCTTTCAAATATTGTTTATGTTGCAAGCGTGAGTTTTTTATTTAAAGAAAGCATTTAAAAATAACAATTAAGTAAGGTGATGTTTTTATAAATATGGCTTTATCACTCTTACTTAATAATATGTTGCTAGATAGGAACTCGATTTGTCTTAGGAATGCCGTCAATATTACCCAATCGCCTCAAAAGAAACCTCATTATTTACGCACCGTAGAGCAAGATATCGCATCGGAGTCTGCCATAAAAACCGCATACCATTTAAAATATGAAACTACCGAAGTTTAGTGGATGCTAAAGTGGCTGTTACCATGTAACAGGATCCATTCCTCTTTTAACTTCATCCTCGATGTTTGCCAAATGGCCAGACCAAATCGTCCATAACACAAAGTTTTCCTTTTCGTATCTTTTATGTAGGGAAATTCAATTTCTATGGCACGGAAAATGTACCATGCTTATCGACTTAAACATTTCGATTTTGCTAAGAAAGTTTTGATATGGGAGGCTATGAGACGTATAATCTAATGGAAGTTTTGTTGTCATCACTGTATTTAATTGCTTTCGATGATAAATCGAGTAACCTTCTTCTTCTACTTCTTCTTAGTGTATCGATAGCAAAACCTAAATAAAACCGTAAAAGCCCAAAAGCGAGCTACGGTGATAGCGTTGTCTACAGCCATCATTAAATCCTGCTGAGAACAGGTACATGAGCAAGCAGGACACAACATAAGGTGAACCATCATTTGGGCTGCTCCACAAAGACAATGTAAGTGTTAGACCACCCGAAAACCCCCATCTGGCCAAATTGTCCCTTTTCCTACCTATTAACGTCCTAAGCCTATTTAAAGACTTTCAGATCGGCCAAGAAAATTCATTGCCTGGTGGATGCCTCTCATCAAGGAGGACAAAGGGATTCGGCAAAGTAACCATTCCACGCCAAAGCTTCACTTCATCGTACTTACATTGTGCCTATAATTTTAACGTAATTGCTATTTAAGTACTTAAAAATATATTTCATTAGCCGTTGAATGCCAACAATTTATGGAGCTTAAGACAAAAATACCTAAAAAGAAGCCTGCTGTAGTGCTGAATACACTCAATGTATCACAATTTCTAATGATTACACAAGAATACGATATTACATTGCAACTGTATTCTGCCTAAACTCGTTTACCTTATTACAGGTTTGGTTGTTATTTCATCTTTTTTTTTATTATTATTGAATATTAATGACTTATACTCGGGTAGGCTCGTGCTCCTCGGTGGGGACGTTTAATGAGCTGATGATGAATGACTTATACTACATATGCCTAATTATTTAACTTTCAACTTTTATTTGGAGGTACTATGGCGGGTCGCTAAACCTCGATTTCTGTTCAACAGGATGGAACATTGCTAAAGTTGCATTTTGTAAAAACTTACTTTTTTTTCAGTGACTTTTAGAAATATTTATTGATGTTTAACATTGGAATCATTGGAATTCTAAAGCAAAATGTGAAAGAAATCAGAATCAGAATGTTTCTCATCATAATTAATTAAAAACATTAGTTCCTTAAGTAATAAAAAATATCATGTGGTTATTTTGAAACCAAAAGTGTAGAATATATTATAAACATACATATATATTTTAAAACATACATGGTTAATATTGCTTTGGCTTTGTTTTTATAACAAAATTCAAAAGTATTACTCAAAATATTTGCTATTTATAAAATGTTGGAAAAGCAGAAATAACGTTTTATTTCAAATTTACATGTGGTTTGGAACCATTCGCAAGTAGTGACGAACTTGTAGCATAAAATATCAATAGCTTTCGTTTAACCGTAACTACGATTTAAGAAATAACAGTGCGAAGTGTCTGTTTACGCCTTATTCAAATAATTTTGCATTGGAGATTTAACTCAACTTGCATCATGACGTGCGAAAGATTTAACTATAATAGAATGGTAGACCGCTTTCTTGTTCAATCGTGAATCTTCATAGGATGACAACAAACAAGTTAAGAATCCTATAATGAAACACGGATATCAATTAAGCAGTTAAACAAATAACTTCTCTTGCACTACAGTTGTGCCGAAGTGTTGTGTTTTAGTTTGGAAGTTAAGCTTAAGATATGTGCTTGCCAAGAAACCCGGTAAGCTCATTAGCAACACCAAGCAGACGTTGTAAGTTGCTTTTGTTAAGGAGATGTTGATATAATGCGAATTACTTTTAAAGATGTTCTGCAGGATATGAGGAAGTAGGTATTTTTAAATAATATACTTGACAATTTCAACTTATTTCCTCTAGTGATATAAGCAAAGTTTATTGTTGCTGGACATTCCAGAAAAAAGATAAGGTGTATAAAACTTAACACATCAATTTGAGACGTAATTTACAAATGTATTCGGTTTTAGATACTCACTGAACATTCATTGCCTTATACTTATTCAATATAATTTAAAAAAATGGTTTAGAATGACTACCTAATGATGATTTCAACCCTTAATGAAGGTGGTACACGTAATAATTGATTGTGTTGCGACAAGCACGTTCAGTTACAGA
Organism: Leucinodes orbonalis; assembly: GCA_019425675.1. Lineage (NCBI taxonomy): Eukaryota > Metazoa > Arthropoda > Insecta > Lepidoptera > Crambidae > Leucinodes > Leucinodes orbonalis. Next base: position 4,469 of record PQWD01009749.1, on the reverse strand, counting down.
TCGTATAAATTAAGCATCTATTAACGAGAAACGCAGCGTAGGCCGATCACGGACAAGATGAATAGATAACCTGTTTAAGGTGGCAGGTAGCAGATGGATATCAACTGCTTTATTTTTTAGGTTATTTTTGCTTTATTTGGGGATCGACCAGCGTTTAACAATTGATAGATAAGGCTGTAATGATGATGATGAAGCATATTAGCTGTTAACTTTTTGGAATAGTAGTCGTTTATAGGTATCGAATACCTACCAATTGGCATAAAGCCCGCGAGGTTCAATACGGCCTATCTCCCTCTAGCAATGCTGTATAGGCCTGTTCTAGAGCACAGCATTGCTTGGAGTACCAGCATACTATGACGCTATAGTATGCTGGTTCATTCTCATTTATCACTGTGGTCTATTAGAGAGAGTCAGTGGCTCATTGGGGTGGGCTGTTGCCTTTGAATCCCTTCGCAGACGTGCGCATGTTTCCTAACGATGTTTTCCTTCACTGTTATTATTAATTTTTATTAAGGTCTACATAAAGAAAAATGTAGGATTTTTATTTGACCTTTACTTATTTTTAGATTTGATAATACTCACAAAATATTATACGATTTTATCGCGATTGATGCATTGTTCATCTTTTACGTTGATATCAAATGATCGTTGATTTGTCTGGTTCCAGTTTTAGGTATTAGTAATATGCGACTTACAAGCATCTGTAAACAAACGCTGGAACCTAAATTTAATATATTCCCTAAAAAGGGAAGGAAACTGAGATAGTTATAGGGATCATTAAAATGTGCGATTTTATAAAATATTAAGCATGAAAAGTTTTTAGTCGAAATCTTTTTGATATTTATAACAAAAAACTAAATAATAAATTCAGGTGAGTACAAAGGTTGACCTATAATTGGGGTCAGCCAATGTCTTTTTATCGTTGTCGGAGCCCTTTTTGACAATTTTGAATTTTGCTTCTATGAGTAAGTTAAATTAAGAAAGGAGAAATGAAAAAACTACGGCAAAGTACGGCATTTAAAATAATGAACTTCACCTTAAATTTAAGTAAAATATAGAGTATAACATTTTTCACTAATTGCCACTTCCGTGTTTGTTTGCTGTCCCTAATTTTTATTATATTAATTTAGACAGAATTTTATAAAACTTAAAACAAAAATACATAGTCATTATCTGTCGAAAACTTTAACTTTGTTGATTTTATATCAACATCTCATTTCCTTTTATATTTATTATCATTTATACAGATCTAGAAGACATTTGAAGATAAAGTGATTAAGATGATAAAAAATCAATTACTTTGTAAAATAATAGTCTGTTTGAACTGGTCAGGCGTATTATTTAATATCAGGTGATCTTGTTATTACATAAAAAGCTTATCATAACTAAATTATATAAGAAAGACTTACTGGACAAGCAGATGCCGTTCGATAGTCAACTATTAAAAAAATATATATAATGAGTCGAACATTATTGTAAAGAATAAATTTATTATATTTATGAAGGCTAAGTAATTCAAAAGTTGAGAAATAGCCAGTGATTGCTTAAAAAAAATCTTAATGTTATGAACCACTAGAAATGTATAAGTTTTTTTAATTTAAGTTCAATTATCTTCAAAACTTTCCATGATAGAATCAATAGCAAATACCTATCCCGGTATTCGATTATATTTTTCTCAAGTTCGGACCTCAGCGCTGAAGACAGGTAATTATTCCAAAGAAAATGGAGCCCTTTGTGTAATTTCACGTTCCAATGGACTCGGATTCAAGTGTTAAATTAGAGAGCACAGTCTACGCTATTTCCCTATAAACAGCCTTGTTTGTATGTATTTGCTAAGGGGAAACAAACGTTATACATGTATCATTAAGTGCAAATAGTACAATGGCTATTGTAAGTTACTATTTACCAATGGTTCTTTATTCACAGAAAAGAATTCAAACCTATCACAATCTACGACATTTTAAACCAGCGTTATAGTAAATTGAGATAGGTACTTAGCTTTGTAGGAAAAACAAACAATATAAAATTCGATAAAGAAATGTAATGTACATCGCTGTATTGGAGCGTCGGTGGTTCATTGGTATGGCTTCCGATCTATAGAGTGCAGGTTGAAATCCCGCCTCCTACCAATATTTTTTCGAATTTTCGAAATTATACTTTATCCGAAGCTCTTACGATGAAGGAAAATAACGTGAGGAAACCTGCGCACGCCCGCAAAGTGATTCAAAGTTTGTGCGTGAAGTCAGCCAATTCGCACTGGGCCTGCATTGACGACCAAAGCCTATTCACTTTCATGGGTAGGCTCATGCCCCACAGTGGGGACGTATAATGACTGGTGATGATGACGCCGTATAATCATTATCATCATCAGCTTATAATAAAGTCCCACTACAGGGAAAGGCATTCTCACACAGCATAGCATTATGGAGATTGGGCCGAAACCAACCACACGGACCCAATAAGGATTGGTGGGTGTTTACAACTACAGCTAAGGTATGATTGTAGGAACCGGGACCAACGGCTTAACGTGTCCTCCAAAACACGAAATCATCAGGTGATTCAGCCTGCAATGTCCAATTCAAACTGGGAAAAATCGCATAAGTGAACTGCCCGCGAGATTTGAACCCCCGACCTACGAATATGAACGCTCAGCGCACTACACCACTGACAAAGGAAGAGGAGACACAGAGGCATTGGCGCTAACTGCTTCAAATAAATGAAAAACCATATCTTCATTATGTTACATCATAACATTTATTAATTATGTATGTTTTTTCATTTTTAATGGTTATGCCCATATTATACTTTAAGTACTAATACCTATATGTTATTGTTTTTAAATTTTTTAAGAACATAAATTTAACATTTCATATATTTTTGTAAAGATTTTTGTTTCATAAAATAAACATATTTTCAAACTTTTTATTTTACGAGCTACATAAATTAAATGAACCCATTTTTAATTCAATTAATTTTCTTATAATATTCCACATGCCTATTCAAAAGGTAGTACAACCTAAAACATTTCTAATAATTTAGATAAGCTCAAACCGGAAAAAATGTTTGCTCTTCAATCATTTTAATAATTAATACTGGCACAGCCTTTAGAAGAAGCCTTGTGATTTATCAAAGCGAAAATATCATCACTGATGCTTTGATCTCCCGGTGTATAAATCAGAGTGGATCCTTTGCAATGTATTTTTATGTCACACTTGTGAATGGGCCGCCGCGTAAAATATGATCGGTTAAATCTGACACACAAAGAATAAATACGATTTCTCGAGTGGAACAATAAAACAAAATGTTATATCGTCGGCGAAGATTGCGTTCAACAGCAAATACAAGTTGTTGGCATAGAAATATTAAGTGTTTACTAACTGATATCGAAATAGTACCTCGGTTTGTGTAAACAATATATCTTAAATATTCATATATGAATCTTAGTCTCACAAACTAGATTAATAGTAAAGTGATTGTTTTGTGAAAATTTGTTATCTTAGGTTCGTTAAGATTTTCGTGTGAAGCAATGTGTTTCTTTAACAAAGCTTAACAACTTACGAATTCTTGTTCTATCTGCAATATATTTCAAAATTAAACTAACATCGGCTGTAATTCAAACATTTAAGCTACAAAGTTCATAATAGTTAAATTTTTGGCAGTTAGTTTAGAATTTTGCTTTGAAAAATCCAATATAACGTATACTTATTTTAAGTAGAGTATTGGTACACAAAAAAATAAAACACACATTGCGCCAAAATAAAGATGTAAGCCATCACACCACTATTACATAATGGAGATAGTTCAGCAATACAAAACGATAGAACGCTCAACTCACGTTCTACCATTTTTTCATTTGGATCCGATTTCCTTAGGTAATGAATTTGTAATATTCCTGGCACATAGTATCACGAGTTTAAGATTGAGGTTTGCCAAGAAATCTTTGGCACGGAGTGTGAGCCGTCCGCACCTAGCGCGTCTCAATTAAAAGACGTTGCCTTGCCAGCCTGACCGCTTGGACTACAGAAATAGGTTCCGTAATTGGTAATCGAGTTTAAACAGTCGCTATGCTTTGACAATGGAATTGGAAGATACATATTGAAAAAGCGTCTTAAAATTTATCTTTAACGTTGTGTTGTATTATTTTTGGGTACCAATCACTTTAAATCTGTACGTAATTCCACATTTTTTGTAAATTAATAAAGCCTCTAAAAGGGCAATCAGATCGATGCAACAAATATGTTCAAATTAAAACTTAGGGTACAAATTGCAAAGCTAAAGTATGAGGTAATGTATTTTATTGTTACTTTATAATTATTGGATTCAGCTCCAAAGTTTTAATATATACATATAACGTTTATAGTAACTAGAAAACATGTAATTTGGTTTCAATAAAGATTATTATTATTATATAAAGTGAGGTAAACAACTATTACCTCACTTTATTCATCCATCTCATATATATGAACACA
>PQWD01009748.1:0-10809 GCA_019425675.1 Leucinodes orbonalis | reverse complement strand
GACGCTCTACGGTAAAGGAAAACATTGTTTATCTGTTTAGTTGTCATTAAAACCCGTGCGTGGTGGGACGTATTGTCTGTTGATAATATAAGGTATACGTTTCTTAATCTGGATCATGGAGGATGGTAAATGTACACTGCTCCTCAAAGAAGACATCAGCAATGTCAGTAAGTCAAGCCAATACTAGCGTGGAGATAGGACTACCTTTAAAGGTTGTAGCGTTCAAGCAATTTTACATCCGGAAGCTTACCAAGTTTGTACGTACGTATGGAGTATAATCGCGTATTATTTGTCAGTAACTTGTTTAAATTGCCCAAGTTATATGATAGATAATTCATCTCATGTCATTGCTACACTGCTGAAGTGATGTTTTCTCATTGAGAAATACAGAAACACCGCCTGTACACAAGGGCTAATAAGCTATGCACAACCTGCCGTATGTTTTCCCAGTAAGATAAATATTATCGAACAAGTGAGTTGCTTTATAAATCATATATTTATATCAAGATTATGAAAATAATAATTTACCCATATTTACGAAATTCGTAAACAGTGTGCACGTTTGCTTGATCAGTCGATATTCGATGGAGTTCGGGTCAACACTTGTTTTGCTTGATTTGGCGTCAAATAAAATCTCAAGTCATCTGTGTGACCACATCCGTGTATGCCATATTGTCTCCGTATTTTGTATACAAATTTCTTCCCGAAACAGTAAAAAAATATAAAAATATTTATCAGATTTCCCAGGTTGCAGATATTTTAAATATCTGTTTGTACTATGTACGTACTGAGTATCATGGAACAATGAACAAATCCCACTATGCGCTGTTGTGATAGGTTTATCACCAAAATAACGCTTCGAATTACGTCCGATAGTGCCCCCACTTCTTTGGGTGTTATTTCGCGTAGTAAATCCAATGGAACTAATAACTAAAGCCAAATTAAAACGGGCAACATGATCATCTTCTAGCCATGGTATTGCATAAATAAATTCCATACTAGTTAATCCTATGATCAGTTCTTGATCACGAACATTTCCATTTATAATCGACTCCGTTGGAGTTTCGACCAAGATCTTTCCTGTCCAAAATCTCTTTCGACGACTGGCACTACGCATACATTTTAATTGGATTAATCCATAACTCTTCTTGCGATATAACAGCTGGTTTTGTGTTAAGAAGGTTTTCTGCCGGCACGTTTCGGAGGAACTTTATTAATTCTTTAGGGTCAGTTGTCGGGTTTCCTAGAATAGTACCAAGAGAAAAAGAACGCCTTGGTGCCCAAATGGCTGTGCCATTCACTTAGTGGCACGCCGCTCATAGCAATCGCTCTTTTATAAAGACCTTTCGACATTGGCGACATCATATGGTATATAACTGACGCTGAACTGCACTCTGGCCCATGATTGTAATATTTTCAGGATCACACCGAAGTATTTGATATTGTTATTTACCCACTTTAGAGCAAGAACTTGATCTTCATACCAGCGTTCCCGGGTACATCTTCGTTATCCATAGTCAGAAACCGAAACGTCAAGCCTGTAGTTGATAGTAATTAGAACTATATCATATTGGACGAGGAAATCGGGACCGTATTCATCATCATTACAGAACACTTTTCAGCCACCGCCGTGGATGAAAAAAGTACTGGCAGAGGTTTTGTCGGTTTTAGCTTCGGTGTGTAGACGTTTAAGAAAACAATCCTCACTGCCAGGCAGGATATGTTTTGTGACAACGTCATATTGTATACAAATAGGTCCATGTTCAGTTGCATTCTAGTGCCTTTCCACGCTTTTGCTGGTAAGGTGCCTGGAAATTAAATGACAAGCATTACTGATTAGAAAAACTAATTAAAAATTGCTCAGAAAATACTTCTGACGGCAACTATATCTTCCGTGGTAAAAAATATGTACTGTATAGAATATGTAACTATGTACCTATACGTTATGTTTATTAAGTGATTCTATGTAAAGGTTACTTTAGTTAAATCGTATAAGCTTTTGCATTAGCGAACCGGTTGTTAGTTCGAAGATATCACAAATATAAATACATGTTAGACAGTAGTTAGTGGAATCTATCTATTCAACCTATCGCAGTCCACTTCTGGACATAGGTATCCCCCATTTGGCGCCAGATATCCGGTCCTCCACTTTCTCATCCAACTTCCACCAGCGACCTTTCGCAAGTCATCGGTCCATAGGGCCAGAGGGCGTCACTCCAGAACTCGTCTGCTCCAACGTTAGTGGAATAATCGCTTTAAATTGTGCACTAACGTCAATACCTTAATTCATTAATATGCTAATGTTTAATAATAACCGCAATAATAACCGCGTTCATGAGCGTCAGACGTTGGTCTTTGGTGTGGCCCCAGGATTACACGTAACTTTTTTGAGGAAAGTATTCTTTAGCTTGTATAATTTGCATACCGATAGATAAGTAGGTTTTTTTTTTAATTTCTTTCCAAAGACAAGATTTTTTCTGCTACATTTTCAGTTTAGGTGTCATAAAACTATCTGAAACTGTTGTTTAGTCTACAGTTTATAAAAATAAATGAATATACAAAAACTGTCAGCAACAGTTTTTTGTAAATACGTATATATTACACATAGACGACGCTCTTATGGTGAAGGAAAACATCGTTAGGAAACCTGCGCACGCCTACAAAGAGATTCAAAGGTTGTGCGTGAAGTCAGCCAATCGCACTGGGCCGCGTGGACGACTAAGGCCTATACACTCGAGTACGGGTAGGCTCGTGCTCCTCGGTGGGGACGTATGAGCTGATGATGACACATAGAATCACCATGACCGAAATAGTCTGAAACTGATATGATCATGCAACCAAATGTTTGTACTGCACGGGGTTCGAACAGTATACCTTGGTGTAGTAGCCGACGTCTCGACCAATACACGAAATGAGTCGTCAAATATATGCATAGAAACACCCAAACCAATATAACAAAATAAGTTTATTTTTACACACAAAGGTTTGTACTGCCCGGGAATTGAACCGTTGCTTTGTTAGCCGATCATTACATGGGTTGTAAAATTATAATAACTTCTTACCTTAAACCTCAAGTCTCCCACAGGTGGCTGTGCATAAGGTATACCCTTAAAACTGTAAACATCGCCATTGCCTGTAGAAACTGGTCTCTTTATACCTTTTAACAAGCCCTGCTTCACTTTTACAGTTGCGTACTGGTCTCCATGACTCTAAAACATAAATATTAAGTATGCAAGGAGTATGAGAGGTTTGCAATTCGTTTATCCTCAATGGATCTTGAAGATTCCGAGGACCCAGGCTTCACGAGATCTGGAGAGACCGAGTCTTGGCAAGCACAGCGTAGGATGCCTCCGGCAGATGCACCGATGACTTGCGAAAGGTCGCTGGTGGAGGCTGGATGAGAAAAGCGGAGGACCGGGATTTCTGTCGCAAAATGGGAGAGACGTTTGTCCAGCTGTGGACTGCGATAGGCCTGTTGATTCGGCACTGAATCGTCTACGTAGGTACCACCGCAGTAAAAGTAGTGCTTTACCCTTCCGTGCTTCGGGATCTGACATTTTAACATCTGTCCTCTCGGATGACGGGCGCAGGGCAGTGTTGAAGGAAAATATAACTACCGGCTATTATTAAATTCTTTCAATACTGCATTTGTCTTGTTCAAACGTATCACTTATCCCAGATAAGCAGATTACTTCCGGTTAGTAAATGTCATGAAATTGTATTTACTATAATTTAGACTACGAGTATGTTGTTTGGTTAGATCTTAATGCTCTTCTTGTGGGCGACTCGACGTTAGAGACAGAAAGGAAAGACGAAGTGACAAAACATTTAGCAGAAAATGGATAGCAGCGCTTTCTAATGCTGTGGCACACTAACGGGAAATGCCATTAATACCGCGTCAATGGGCGTTAAGCTGTGGACACCACCTAACGCGTTAATTTCGCAGGCTGGCTTATTAAAATTACTGCAATAATACGCGTTCATGAGCGTTAGTCTTTGGTGTGGCCCAGGATTACACGTAACATTTTTGAGGAACTGCTATCTTCAACTCTACTCTAACTCAACTGCCAAGTGTGGAAATAATAGCAAACTTCTTTACTATGCTCGAAGTGGAGAGTAGTGAATTGTCATAGGCTGTTAAGTGAGTGAGTAATACTAGGTTCTCACTGCGTGTGAAATCAATATATAAAATAAATAAATAAATAAAACCTATAAGTAATATAAAAACTTACTAAAGCCAACACGAAAGCAGGATAAAGAGATGCATGATATAGTTATGAGCGCTACTTGTCTTCCGTATAAATTTTATTGTTTTCGGACTATTTGTCAACCCTCCAAATGCAATAGACCGGTTAGGTCCAATTTTTATTTTACTAATTTAAAATGGTCGGTAAATCGAATGCTGCTTTGAACATTATGTTATGATTGACAATTAAACGTGACTTTAGTCTTGTCAAAAAAACATGACTTTATTCTGTAAAGTTCAACCCGAGACATATTGAATCTTGAGGAACAGTTCAGAACAGAACTCACTATCCTCCTTTGAAAGGCTTGTGCTGCAGAGTTCGGTGGATGGTAAATATTCTTGAGGTCGATAACCAACTCAATGAATCATTTTCTCTCTTTAGTATACAATAAGCCACTGTATCAAGCCCCCCTAATTTTGTGTCTGTGCATCTCGGAGAACCTGGATCATTAGAAATCTTACATAGTTCAATTGTGTCGATATTTTCTGTCACCTGTAACAAAACTTTGGAATGAACTTCCACCCATGTGGTGTTGCGGTTGAGACGTCTACTGCAACACCAAGGGTTCCGGGTTCGATCCCTCGGGCAGTACAAACATTTGTGTGCATGAACATGTCTGTATCGGTCTGGGTGTTTTCTATGTATAATATGTATGTATTTACAAAAAAAATGTCTTTAAGCATGTTCATCCGTTGTTTAGTACCCATAATACAGGCTTCACGCTAAACTTGGGGCTAGATGGCGCTGTGTGAATGTCAGTGGATATTTATTTATTATTTATTTATAACTTCCACTAAATAACGATCTGGCGAAATCCTATCTGGTTCTAATTGTAGTTTTTGACAATTAGAACCAGATAGGATAGCTCATCTCTTCCTGCACATTCTTCATGATAAGGGTCCACATAACGTACATAATTCGGATCGAAAATTCGAAAAGACTTTGAACCTGCGCCCTCCAGATCAGAAGGCAACCAATGAGCCACCGACGCTCTAAACATTTCTATAGAACATAATGTGTACATTAATGAATTGAATACGTGCTCATTGTTTATAACGTAAAATTGAGTAAAAACTAAAAATACTTGCAAAACTGCATCCAATTCGAAGTAAACTAAAAGACTAATGAAAAAACCTATAATTCTACCTGTAATAAATCCATATGAGTACATGAACAGTGAAAGTGTTCAATTGATACATAGGTACTTTACATGAGGATAAGAAATCTAATTAGTATGACAGTAGGCACTGTTGTATATTGATAATCGAATAAATAATTATGACGTCAATTGTTTTCCGTATGAATTTTTCGAAACATTTCTATAATATGTTGCTAAGGGGCTTTTTTAAATTGACATTTTTTAAGCAATAATTTTATGAGAAGTCATCATCATTAGCTCATTAAACGTTTAAACGTCCCCACCGTGGGTCACGAGCCCACCCGTATAGGGTGATTAACCGCCTTAATCGTCCACGCCGGCCCAGTGCGGGTTGGACGACTTCACGCACTCTGTTGGACTCTTCGCACGCGTGAGCAGGCTTTCTCACGATGTTTTTCCTTCGCCATAAGAGATTTGGATAACGTACATATATTTTTATAATATTCTAAAACACATTAGTTCGTGGCGGGATTTGAACCTCAGCCCTCCCGGTAGGAGAGCGACAGTCCACACCATTGAGCCACCGACCCTTTTTCTTTCTTCTTGAGAAATAGTAATTAAAGATAATGTAGAACTAATCGCCTGTACATATGCTTAAAGTGCATAATTTTAAAGTACATCGCTGGCTAACTGTTATAGAAAAAATCATTTTGTTCAAAAACTGATAAAGAAGAAATTGCATATTATACATATTTCGATACAACAAATATAGAACTAATTATTTAATGTATTCGTTAAAATTCAGGGCATGGTCAATCTTTGGGTACTTGTTGGGTACAGATACATTCCTTAGTATTAAAGGAGAATACAGTTGCTTATGACCCATTGAATGAAAAGAAAACACTAGTTATATGATAGTACTCGTATAATTACTGCTTCAGAATTATACACCTATAAATTTGAGAGTCATGAATACACCAAAATCTCAAACAAAAAAATAGAGTGATAGTGAAATAAGGTCTTCATTTTGAAATGGGATTTTGCTTCTTGATAGGTATGTGTATTTATTATTTTATTTATTTTATTTATTAGGAATAACAAACAGTTACACATTGTATGTTTACAAATTACAAAACATTTGTGGTACAGGTAAATGTGTGACCAACACCGTTATCCGTAATATTTAGCGAAATATTGCTGCGAGCTTAGAACACAAATCAAGAATACAATACCAAAATATATGATACAAAGTATTAATGCAAATACTAACCAGTGCAACTTAACGAAAACATATGAAGACTGTAGGTACTACAATAGTTTTATTTTTATTATAAACGTTGTAAATTATTTATGCCTGGAGCGAGTTCAATCAATTTCTTTAAATTTAAGGCGGGACAGTAAAAATATATCAAAACCGTTAAATGGTCATTAAATTCTCAATAGTCTTGTCAGAGGGGCACGATCCCGCGATAGTTCTACACTGCTCGATGTAAAACGTGCGTACAGCTTGCGATCTTCTAATATTGTAGTTTCGTGGAACAGTAAATTTTATTTGATTAATGAGGTCTGGACAATCTATCTCGTTATGGAGTACACTATACAAAAGCATAACTGAGAGCAGCAAACGTCTTGATTCTAGTCTTAACATCTTGTATTTAGATAAAGTTCATCATAAGACTGGTACGGGTGTATGTGTGTAATACGTATGGTTGTTATGAAGTGTACAAGTTTCGCCAGAATGCAATATTCTCGGAATCAGGATTCGTATCAGCCTTTAAAGTGTCATTGATGATCAAGAAGTTCCTTGTTTCCTTTTGAAACACAGGCCATTTCACACCTAACGCATCATCGGGCGTAGGATTACTAAAATAAAAAGAAAATGAATATTAAATCTTAGTTTAGTAAACAACTACCAACAAAAAAAATACAAACTTATGATTTAATCGGACAAGTGAGTTGCGATATCCATTTTAATATTTCTATACCATTTTAATCTTTCTATATTGAAGGATACCAAAAACTGAAAGTCATATACTATTCTCCGTCAATGCCACACTGCGTCCTATGCTAGAGACAGCAGATGTAACGTCTCTCATACCCAGTAAATTCACTAGCAAAAGTGTCCATGTCCCGAAACACAAAAGTGCATAGCACTCCTGTTTCGCGAGATGATATCCGGCGGGTGGTACCTAGACGATTCAGTATCGAGTCGAAAAGTCAAATATCTACTACATCGCAAACTTATATCGCAAATGAGAGAGTGTGTCTGTATGTCCGTCTTTTACGGAAAAACGAATACACGTGATTTTTAACATGCTTTTTTTCAATGGAGATAGATGAAGGGACGGAGAGTGGTATAGGATACTTTTTGTCGCTTTTATGGAACATTCCTCAATTTTTAATGTAGAAAGCTAAAAATTGGGCTACGGAGAATTTGTCACTGAAAAAAAATCTTGCATCCTTTTTTACGCATTCAAATCTTCAAAAAAGGAGTGAAATTTTATTTGGCTTTTTTAACCGATTTCCATGGAAATACGTATATTAATATCATCTTCAGGGCGTAAAATTAATATTCTGTTCCATAAATAGGAAGAGAACGATGTTACCCCAAATTTAACACGAGCAAAGCTGTAATCAATTGTATATCAAGATAATTATGTAAATAATAATCTTAACCATATTTCACGAAATTCGTAAACAGTGTGCAGGTTTGATTGATCAATTTATATTCATAGGAGTTCGGATCAACCCGCGTTTTGCTTGACTTGGCGTCAAATAAATATCTTAAGTCATCCAGGTGACCACATTAATGAATACCGTATTTATCTCCGTATTGTTTATAAAGATTCCTTTCAGAAACAGTGAAAAATTTATAAAAATTTATCTTATTTCCCAGGTTGCAGATATCTTAAATATCTGTCTGTACTATGTGCGTACTGAGTTTCATTATATAAATTCATAAATTCCACTATGCTATTGTTAGTAATTGGTTTATCACCAAAATAACGCTTCCGAATTACGTCCGATAGTGCCCCCACTTCTTTAGGTTTTATTTCGTGCAGTACTTCTAATGGAACTAATAAATCTAAAGCCAAATTATAACGGGCAACATGTCATCTTCTAGCCATGGTATTGCAGAAACGAATTCCAACGAACACCAAACACAATGCCAAATTTATAGCTTCCGGTATAACATATATGTTAGTAAAACCTGAGAGTGATCCAATGAATCCAGCCAATTATCGTCCTATAACTTGCTTACAACTATTTATAAAATAATCACATTTGCGTAACCATTTAATCTATAAGCACACTGAAATTAATAACATATTAGCGGAACAGCAGAAAGGTTGCAGAAAGCATAGCCAAGGGTGTAAGGAACAACTTACTGTAGACGCAGTCATATCTAAGGAAGCATTTAGGAAGAAAAGAAATATTTACACTATGTACATCGACTACAAGAAAGCTTTTGACTCAATCCCACATTCATGGTTATTATATATTCTTCAGCACTATAAAATTTATCCGACAATAATACATTTTAGAATCTATAATGAACACTGGTCCACAAAATTAAAAGTTAATAATCAAACAGAAACAGCGAATATTCCGATCCGCAGAGGAATATCCAGGAGACTCATTAAGTCCACTCTGGTTTTGCATGCTTTGAATCCACTATCTACACTTTTAATAGCAGCAATTATGGCTTTAAGCTCAAATATGATAACAATGACTATACTATATCACACTTAATGTATATGGACGATATAAACTTTACGGCAGTTCTTTCAATGAAATACAACAATTAGCAACTATTACAGAAACTTTTTCATTAGATATACATACGTCATTTGGCATTAACAAGTGCAAAATACAATCCGTACACCGTGGTAAAATAGAACTCAATACACACTTAATGAATACAGGAGAAATCATTGATTATGTTGATGAAGATATCGTTATAAGTACTTAGGTTACCGTCAACACAACATACAAGAAAAATTACTAAAATGGAAATCATTAAACGATTTCAAACAAGATTGCACAAAATTCTAAATTCTTATTTGAATTCCAAAAATACTATAAAAACAATAAACACACGTCATACCTGTCCTTTCATATTCATTTGGAATCATACACTGGTCACAGACTGATTTAAAAAAGCATCAACGGAGTATCAATACACTAATGACAAAATACCGAAAACACCACCCAAGATCATGCACGCAACGCCTTACGCTGCCAAGGTACGAAGGCGGTAGAGGTATTATTGACATTCAAAACCTTCACAACAAACAGGTCAATGCACTCAGGTCATTTTTTCAAAGTCGCTCTCAAAACTCACATTTACATAAAGAAGTTGTTCATGCCGATGCAAAATACACCCCACTTCACCTTAAAGAAAACTCGACACTTACTAATGGAAAATTATAACTCGCAAGAAAAATAGAAACCTGGCTGCGAAAATCCCTGCATGAAAGACATCGCCGCGATCTTTTGTGCCCTAATGTCGACAAAAACGCGTCGAACGCATGGCTTAAAAGAGGAGAATTGTTTCCAGAAACAGAGGGTTTTATGATCGCCATCCAAGATCAAACCATAGACACGAAGAACTAAAAACATAATCCGCGACCCAAATCTTCAATCAGACTTATGCAGACATTGCTACAGTGCATCCGAGACTATCCAACACATAACAGGTGCTTGTAAATCTATTGCACAAACAGACTACAAGCACAGACACGACCAAGTAGCGGCAATAATCCACCAGTACCTAGCTTACAAGTATAAATTGATACCTGAAAAAATGCTTATTACAAATACAACCAGAAACCATCCTCAACAACCACGATATAAATGTATTGGGATAGAACCATCATCACTGACAAAACCATACATCACAATAGGCCAGATATAACAATTCACGATAAAATAAATAAAATAGTTTACCTCATTGATATTGCCGTACCTAATACCCATAACCTTGCGTCAACACATACCGAGAAGTTATCAAAATACACCGATCTGGCTATTGCACTTAAATCACAATGGCATGTAGAAACCGTAAAGACAGTACCTATTATTGTCTCATCTACAGGCATAATCCAAAAACGTTACACAGCAGCCTCGAAATTTTAAAAATTCATCCTCTAACATTTCTTCTTCTTCAAAAAGCGACGATCCTGAATACTTGTCGAATTGTGCGAAAATTTTATCCCTATAATAACAAAAACCACTTTCGTCCTGGCCACAAGCCCGCGAAAGGGGAAATACCCCAGAAATGGGTGACATAAGTATTTATGTAAAAATAAATAATAATAATAATAAGCGCGTAGGGACGTGACGACCCCATCGCCCGCTGGTGAGTTTCTCCAGTGCAGTCAGTCACCGCAGGGCAGCTTGTTGCGAGCTGTTGGTGCGTAGCGACACCACGGACCTGACGGCCCCCGAGAGTGCACACTG
>PQWD01009747.1:0-21382 GCA_019425675.1 Leucinodes orbonalis | reverse complement strand
GGCTTGACTATTTACACGATATAAATAAATCTGTATGTACGGTACAACTATTTACATGAATAAATAAAAAAAATAAAATAAATAAGTATTTTAATATTATAAGTGCAGATTGGTGGTGCCAGCCTAAGTGCGCGTGCGATTCGGTGCGCATTGCGTCACGCTTGCGTCCGGTCGGCCATCGCGGCAGGAAAGTTAGGTAGGGACTCGAAAACATGCATACTTCGAACTGATTGCTTTGAGGAGGCAATGAAAAACATTGTTCCAGTTATGAAACTCGATTCCTTATCTGTGACACTTTGGAAAAAAAAAAGAATGCGTTTTGTTATACGTCCCCACTGAGGGGCACGGGCCTACCCGTATAGGGTGATTAGGCCTTAGTCGTCCACGCGGGCCCAGTGCGGATTGGACGACTTCACACACAACCTTCGAATCTCTTCGCTTATCTCATAAAAATATTTTATATAAAATTCAGAAACTATATAGGTACCTTACATTTCTTGAATAACAGTTTCGTTTCTTTAACCGCCAGAAAGGTCAGGTACAAGTTTCGACATAGCACGCATTACTACTTATAAATTGGTTATTCGACGCAAAGATGTCTACGACTTGGTTCAGAACCAATTTGCACAGTAATGGAAGAAGTTAATAAATCAAGGAGCTCGGGCTGAGTTGTGCTACGCGAGCTAAGATTCTACACGTTGACTCAATATCGAGTCTAGACAAAGTTGTTTTAACCTAATTTTTATGACGTTTTTGGTATAGTTAGTATAAATTATAAGCATTAAAATCTTGAAGAATGTCTAGACACATCGTTCTTGTACGATGTTGTCTAGGCATTCTAAATAAATGTGGTATGGGGTAAGACTTAATTCCGGCAAGTAGGTACAAAGTATTTAATTATATGATTCTGTCAAACGTGTGATTTCGAAAAATAAATAAAGAAACTTGTTTAGAACTATGACCTATTGAAGCTATTATATTCGAGATAAAAGCTTAGAATTGTAAAAATACTGCAAAACATTGCTGTAAATGTTTTCAAAGAATACTAAAATTTATTCTATCTCTTATAAAGTAACGCAGAATTACGTTTAATGGATTAAAATTAGCCGCCATATCTTTCGCTGGCGTAACAGTGACAAAGACTAAACTTTGTTTTTTACTACGAGTAAAGTTACGTAACTTTGTAAAGGAAAAAGGAAGATTCAAATTTTTTTCCCTAATTACTGAGATGCTATCGTTAATGGTTTTTATACCGCTGTTAGAAGCTGAACAAATTTCTGCGGGAATTGCTTCATATAGATTGTTTCTCGCCAGGAAATGAGACAGTTGTAATATCTACCGTCAATTGTAATCATTATTTACAATATACTTAATATGGAACAATTACATTGACTTATTCATAATAATCAAGACGTTCCGCGGAATAAAAAGTTTCTTCGTCCTCAATTTGAAGTTCTTACATAAATACATAAGTACTATAATTTGGTAAAAAATCTGATGATGCTCTCTGAAATAGTCAAGGAAACACTCAACGGTTAAAATTAATCATAATGAACGCAAGAATATGTATTGTAAATCTCAGACTTGTAAAAATATTGAGCAGCATTTATGCAAATGTTTTCAATGAATACTCAGAAAAAATTCAAAATTCTTTATTTAAATTAGGCTTACAAAAAGCACTTATGAACGTCAAAAAATATACAAAAATATAATAAAAACAATTAAAAATACTAAACTAAAAATATGAATTTTGATGCTTTGAAAAAAAGCGCTTCAGTGGATTGGCCTGTTGAGAAAGAAGCACCCAAGAAAACTCAACAGTGTAGCCTTTTTTAAAAACAATTACTTAATGTAACAATATATCATAAACACTGAAATAGCTGAGCAATTTAAGACCAAGGATTTTTATCACATAAATATTCGTCAATAGTGTAGTACCCTTTTTTAGAAAGGTGGTTTTTATTCTAGCTTTAACATGTGTAAAGGTAACTCGACAATATTTTGGCGGTACCTTATTGAAAAACTTTATACATCTTCCTATAAAAGATTTACCTACTTTATGTAGTCTCAAGTCCGGAACAGCAAGTTTGTTTCTATTCCTAGTATTAAATTGTGTGAGTCACAATTTTTTTTAAAGGTATGATAGTATTTACGGACGTAAATTAAATTTTCATAAATATATTGTGATGCTACAGTCATTATATTTATTTCTTTAAAAAGTTCCTTAAGAGAGTCACGGGGTCTAAGGTTGTAGATAAAACGAATAGCTCTTTTTTGTAGTACAAATATTGTATTAATGTCGGCAGCTGAGCCCCACAACAGTAGACCATATGACATGACACTATGAAAATAACTGAAATAAACCAATCTTGCTGTTTCTACATCTGTCAAGAGCCTTATCTTCCTAACAGCATAAGCTGCCGAGCTAAGTCTACCAGCCAGTGATTCAATGTGAGGCCCCCATTGTAACTTTGAATCTAAAGTTATACCAAGAAATGCAGTGGAGTTTACAAGTTCCACTTGATCACTATTCAGAGTTATGTTGGTCTCGACCTGCCTTACATTGGGCATAGTGAATTTTATACATTTAGTTTTTTTTGCATTAAGTAAAAGATTATTAGCAGTAAACCAATGCATTACTTGAGACAGAGCTCTATACTATACTAAATTACTCTATACTACTCTATACTCTATACTAAATTTTAATCTCTTAAGAAGTTTAGGGATTACAAATAGAATTCTTAGAAATTCTTTTTAATGAGTAAAATTACAGTTAAGTTACATTTCTTATATCTCTTTACTATTCATTATAACATAACATATATATTCATCAAGCATTCATCTGAGTATTAAGAACAAATTTTTGGAAATAAGCGCAGTCCATCCTATAATAGGTAGATGTTCAAAAATATCCGGACTGGAATTGTACAGACTTAACTTAGGTATACTTGGTGTATGGTCACTAGCAAACACTGGCCTCGGCATACATATACTGAAACAATATTCCTATGTATTGTCAGTGTTGCCACCTTAGTCCTTTTGGGGCTAGATCTAGCACTTTTAATATAGGTGAACTCCTTTTTCACTGTCTTAAAATATTACCAAAGTATGAAGTTTTTGCAATGCTAACACATACTTTTTGCTCATCATTCTTTGGTCATGACGACGTTATTTTAGACGCTCTAAAAAAACGGCTTCATTATAATGATATGTCATTATTTCAGCATTTTAAGTACAGAAATTTTTTTAAGCTCTATCTAGCCTTTATTAACTTCTCAAAAAGCCCCATTCCTAAAACTGGGATGTCAACATTGCGTATTGTGCTCTACAGTGATATGGAAAGCGCCGCAAATTGCCCGTAATCCGCACCCGGCTTCAACAGCTTCCGTCTGCATTTACAACTATTCAGATCACACTGGAACATACCTTGTAACGAGGGCACTAAATAGTCACTATACCTGGTCTTTTTTTTTTTCTTTTTAGTCTGAGTATCATTATTTCAACCTCATAGATCCATTGTGCAAAAGTGACAAGCCATACTTTAAACGTTCCTTTTTAGTTTGATAAATCTCATAGGTCTACTGCTACACTAACATAGGCCACACTCCCACCACTTAGTACAATTAAAGGGGCAGTTCCTTTCCATAGGAAAAGAAACGTTTAGTAGTACTTACTACTGACAACTTTTATTTGAAGAGTGAAACTACCAAGATGCTTGATTATTCTCATGCTTCATACACATTATGCGTTCTAAACTATACGGAAAAAGGGACTTCTTGAACTTTTTGTATTGTCGCTGTGCTAAAGCTTCATTAGGTAAAAACACGTGCACTGGTCACGAAGACAAGCTATACTCCAACCGCTTAATGCAATCAAAGGGCTGAAATCCCATCCAAGGGAACGTCAAACGTTTAGTGGCAATTACTAGTTGAGTGACGTCATAGTGACAGCTTTAATTTGCATACCAACTGTTGCCGCAACACTTGTGGTTTAGACGTAACGATTGAAGAGAAATGCTACGAAGAAAAATGTTTTCGGTTCGAAACGAAACATGTCTAAAACTTAAAAATACTTTGAATTATAATTTGTTATTTATTCTTGGCGCTCTTTATAGGAGACTTTTGTCCAACAGTGGACAATTTCGGGCACATTCCTTTATTCACCCTTTGAACGCTACAACAGAAAAACAATAGAATATCTATTGTTTCTGACGCTTTCAGGTATGATTAGCGTTCAAAGGGTTAATTCGGGTTCAATCCCCGGATAGTACAAACGATTGTGTAAGTGGACTTGTCTGTTTGTATTGGTCTGCGTGTTTCTATGTTTGTTATATTTTTTTTCGGAACATGGTCATGGTTTTGCAACTACAATAATGGTCGTCTGTGAGTATGTTAAATTGGAAAAATAGTCTCAGGAGCCGCCAATTTATAATGTTACGTTTTTGTCACTTCCATAAAAAGATATACAAGGTATGTTAATTAGGAACGATCATTAGTTACACAAGTTGTATTGAATACGATAACTTTGTGTGACAAAAGATGACAGTAGGCAATATAATTACCAAAATATGGAGTTATAAATTGTAACACAGGCAAACATTTTAAAACTGATGGTAAATACAATTTTTCTTTTTTTGCAGGTACATGTATATTCATCGAAATTCTATAACTATTACTCCAGAGCATGTACGAAGTCGTAAAGCGGCTTTGTAACACTCATAATCAGGTAAAATATCCTCAAAATGCGCAGTCAGAAGCTGTGTACATAGTAATCACCAGAACGATACAAAGATACATGCTTCAAATGTTTGTATTGTACAGGGATCGAACCCGGAAACTCTGGTGTAGCACAGCTTTAGCATGGATTCAATGAACAGTGATCAATAGGCTGTGTTGTAACGGTCGTGAAGTTGGCTCTAGTTTCGATTCCCGCGTAGCATAATAGTTTGTTTGGCTGAATACATATGTTTGTTTTCGTCTAAGTGTTTTTTTAAATTATAAGTATTTTTATTGGTTTTTAGCACCCGTGGTACAAACTCTTTGCTTTTAAGGCTAAGATGACGCGGCTCGATGTCTTCGATATCGTGAAATAAATTGAACGAACACTTGATTGATAAATGAACAGTCAGTTTTTCCCAAACGGTGCGTTACGTTTCCACACATCCACGAGTGTTTGCGGACTACTCGATCAATCTGCGCCAAAACTGAAATCAGAAAATTGAAAAAGAACTAAAGAAATAAAACAATTTCTCATGTTGAAGTTTCGAGATTGATTCGGCGGAATAGGCGGGCGTTTTGCGTTGACAGAAAATCTAGTGAATGATTGATTGAACTAGATTTCATACTTTGGAATTTATGTTCTGGGACAATTTTGCCTGTATAGAAGTATTCTACACAGGCTTCACGCACGTACTTGAATATCTTCGTAGGTGTACGCAGGTTTCCTTCACCGTAAGAGCGTTGCATGAATGTACATATTATAATTTCGAAATTTCTAAAAAAATACGTGGCGGGATTTGAACCTGCACCCTTCAGATCTGAAGGCAACAGTTCACACGATGCCACCGATGCTATTCGGTATCAATTTGATCGGTTGAAATTCTCTAAAATGGCGCCAAAATTGTTGTTACCGTAAAATTACGCGTAACCAACCGTAACACAATACAAACCAATTATCCATTACAGGTTACGCTATAGTCAAATCACCGTTCCCGTATGTAAATGGAGTTTCGCTTTAGTTAATGGATATATCAGTATGAGAACACCTTTGATTTGTAACATGACAAGGGTGCAAATTAATACCGCACATTACGCAGGTAAATTTACATATTGATTTCGTTGTTTGAATAACAACGATGATGTGGAAGAATGGATGGAATGGCCCTAAGCTTGCATGAGCCCTTCAATTTCCACAATGGGATATAGATATATTTTGTGTTGTGTACTGAGTTTCTTGCTGGATTCTTCTCAGTGGAAAACTACCGTCCGAACCAGTGGTAGCTTCATTTGACATCCATAAGTGTTCTGTAAGGACCTTAACTGAATAAACACGTTTAATTTACATTTTCATTTGTGAATAATTTTATTTTGTATTTGAAAAACTAACAGCAGTTAAGGGTCATTTCAAACAATTTGCTTACGAATTGCCTTGAACCTTCATTTAGACTTAGGGCTGCCTACGATTTCGCAGTACCTAAAGTTGGCGTCCAAACGCTTCTTCGACTCGGCAATAGCGCATTCAAACCCGCTCATTGTCTCCTCTGCTGATTATTCTACAACAGCAGCTAATAATATTTCACCTCGCGCGCGTAAACGTCGGCGTCCACGGGACGTGCTAGACGATCCGGACGACCCTACACGGTCGCCGCCGCATCGCCGCGGCCGAATATAGCTAAAACATAAAGTTACACTCCACAAACCGACAACCGAGAGTATGTTCGCACAGTCCCTATTCGCGTAACCGGCATGTGCCGGGCCGCTTTTCTCCCCAAACATATGTTAGGCTACCAAGCCCCCCCCGCAACGCCCTAAGCCGAGGTTCGAGTCCCGTTCGGGGACGCCCTTAGGCTCGTTGTGTAAATACTAAGGCTGAGAGCCATCTGCGCTCGCCACTTGCCCGGTGAAGCTATAAAGGCCATCTGCGGCCAACAGCAGTAGTCAGTTGGAAAAAAAAAGACACAAATTCAGGTTGGTGCAAAACAAATCAAGTTCATGATATTCCGTTAATAAGTTATTAAACACGTGTGCGGACCTAATAAAGAATGATGTTTTTGCTTTGCCTTCAAACAATATTTCAAAGGGCAGGGGAGTAGCTGAAAATCCAGCGTTGCCCGGAATTATTCTTGTTTCTTGAAGCAGAATCACTTTCTTTTTGTCTTATGCATGATACTTCAGTTTTTTAAAATGTGTTTTTCCTTGCTATATAAAAATAGTTTTATGTCTGAAGACTTACAACCTTGGTGTCTTCAAGACTAGATTAAATTGTCATTTTACAAGGTGGTAGACTCGATACTGAGTCGTCTAGGTATGTACGCAGTGCTAAATATCGTCTCATGAAACAGGAGTATTAGAGATCCATCTGTTGCCTCTGGTGTCGGGCGCAGTGCGGCATTTACGGAGAATTATAACTGTCTATCAGTTGTTGGTCTCACGCTCTGTCACTTAGGCTACACTATCTAATGAACCACTATAGTATACAAGATGTCATAAGAAGTATTTATAGTTTATATTATTATAAATAATTTTCAGGACTGACCATTGAACTAGGCACTTATTTAGACCTCCTTCTTTTGTTGTTCAAGTCATTTATCTTAAGTATATATCATAATATTAAACATGGCTCTCATTGCACATTTATGGGTTTGATATAGGGTTTCTCTTCGAGAATTCTCGAACCGAGAATTCCCGGGAAATTTTGCCTTACTCGAGAGTGATCGAGAAATCGAGAAATTCAGTCAAAAAATTAAAAACTTGATAACGCGCTTGCGTTCTCGTTGCGGCTCTGCCACGCGTCGTGCGAAATTAAATGAAATAATTTGTCCTATTAGAGGAGGGCACCGAAATTTGATATTTCACACGGTCGTTGTAATTATTAAGATTTGAGTTCCTCTCAGGAAGACCCAGCTAATTACGTTTCTGAAAAACGTTTCTAATACGTTATACTAGAGTACATAATAGAAAACGAACGTGTTTTCTCCTTGTCTGGAAACTTTGTGACAAAAATACGAAACCGATTGTCAGATGATGCTATAAATGCCCTTGTATTTTTTAAAGGCTTATTTTCTTATGATAACGTGACATCGTGGGTTAGCTTTTGAAGCAGTTTCCGCTTTAAATTGTGATTGTAATTGGTCTTAAGATTTTTAATGATTTATTAGATTTTATGTTTACTTACGTAAAGACTCCATTTACTTATAACAAATATTGAAAAGTTGATACAAAGACTAAACTAAGGAACATGTACCTTACTGTTACTCGTAATTATTAAGCTAGTCTGATTGTTATTTTTTATAAGGAATTAAACTGTCGTTTTATGCTACGTAATTGAAAGTTTGTAGTACAGACTGAGACTAAAATAAATTATTTAGTATGTAAGGTACTAAGTTTCATTGTGGTGACATGATGACATTGTTTTTAGAAGATATTTTATTTGTTTTTTTTTTTCAAAGAAAAAGACTATTTAGTATATTTGTTTGTAGAAACTAGAAATAATGATAAGAAGATCTCGCTAGAGTTTTTTCGCTTAATTAAAGTTTTCTATAGTTAAATTAAACTCACATGAAACTAAAAATAAACGTTGGTCATTGATAAATGTTGAATATTGCATAAAAAGTATAGTTTTATTGTTAAATCAAATATGTTTTGAGCTTTTCAATATTTCTCGACAACCCGAGAATTCCCGGGAAATAGTGGTCGAGAATTCTCGTGCTCCGAGAAATAAAAAAGGTCGAGAAATGAGACCCTAGTTTGATAGTATATTCTTATGCCTGCAAGTTGACAGGTATATAAACCACGTTTGGCGGTTCGCCAAAAATATTCAAAGTGCTTCATGGTAATTATACAAAACAATGAAAAACGTTAGACAATGCAAACTTGGTAAATGTGAACGATCGTTTTGTGATTCCAATGATTTTGTGATTGCGCAACGGCACCAACAATCCACCTACACAGTGCGGTTGCAGAACTGTTGACCTTTGTATCTTTCTCATTAAAATAGGCGATGCATAATAAGGGCTGTTGCACACTGCCAATCGTTTATATTTTTTTAACAGGTATAATATCGTTTCGTAAATAGGAGATTTTGCTTTGTTTCGGGATGAGGGCACTGTAGCTAGTAAAATTACCGGGTATAAAAGACATCTGTCGCCTTGGGTGACGGGTTTATTAGTTTAAAAATATTGACCATCTACTGTTATTAATTTCCTTAACACCTTATTCATGGTGACGGGAACGTTAATACCTTACCCGGTGGGTAAGCGCACTGACCGTCCCGTTCACTTATGACATAAAAAAAGAAAAACAGCTGGTGATAATGATTGTCCAATCGCCTTACTGTCCCAATTTTCCCTCACGTTGTGAGGGAAGGCATGTGCCTTGTGGAATGTTATAGGCTGATAATTATGGCATTATTTGGCATGGATGTAAGGCCATCGGCTTAATCGGCCGGGAGCCGTTCTACGGTAAGTTTGTAAGACGCGGTGTCCACTGCAAAACCTGTCTGGCTTGACGAACAATTGATTAGTTTTTTTAAAAAATATTAATGCGTTAGACAGCTCTCTCATCTGATGGAAAGTAACAATGCAGCCTGAGGGGTATCAATGCCTATTCACTCTTGCCTTGAAATCCCCTAAATTGTACGTCGGGGAACACAGGCGCAGGAAGGTAATTCCACTGCCTTGCAGTTCGGATGATGAAGGAAGAACCAAATTTTTGTACGAATAGATGGTGTATTGACAACAATGGGAATTCAAGGGAAAGGGTATTAGGAGGGCCCTACGATAGAACAATTCTCTTCGACCTATCGCAGTCCATTGCTGGACAAAGGTCTCTAACATTCTGTTTATTTTCGTGTTAATTTTACTATAAATATTTTACGTTAACAAGCTAACAATACCCATCAACGAAGCTTATTTCAGAAAAGTTTGCAGTTAAATATAAATATCTTATTAAAGTTCCGGTTGATATTCTTTCCATTATGAAAAGAAAGGTAACGGATAACGGTTCTATAATTCAAAGTCCCTTTCACGTTCAATGTAGTTTAGTTTTGAAATTAAATATCTAAGCAATAGGTGGATAGCTATAGAATTCTGTTTTGCCTGTCAATTAGCAGACAGGCTTCAATTACTACTAACAATGATAATAGTTTACGTATTTTTTGTGTAACAATATAAATTTATGAGTAAGTACTCGTATATCAAATTCTCAAAATTATAATAAATTCAAATACCTTTTTTGCTTTTGTACAACTTTTGGATGTCGTGAATAGTTAACGTCACTGGCAAGGTGGCATTTTAACGACTCATTTAGTGTGATAATTAAGAAATAAACTCTTACACCAAGTGTCGCTTCAATACCAGCGCAGTACAAATGTTTGTGCCCCATGAAAATGTGTGTCTAATCGAAGTGCTTTTATACTAAAAAATGTATAATAATTTGTATTTTTTATTAAAAGTATGTTTCGCTCCCATATTACAGGCTGGGAGTTTAGTTTTTGAGCTAGATGGCACAGTGTAAGTGTCTGATGATGTATATTACTTTTATATAATATAACAAAAATTGCTCTTAAAATAGCTGACACAACATTATTGTAGACTAAGCCTTATCAGATACGTTCCAATACTGTTCATTATAACTGAAAATGGTTTAAATTAACAGCTTCCACATTAATCGGTAGGTACATTCGAAAACGCGTCAGCGTAGCATTTGTTATAGCTTCCCACTCGCTTCGCTTTGTATGTGCCTACTTTATGAAGGTTTTAATGAGTCTGGATTCTATAGTCGTGAGAATATCTGTGCCCATTTATACAGCAAAGTAGATCGTGATCCGGCGATATTTATTGCATTTGTCAACAGATAAAGTCTTGTAGGGAAGCTTGGCTAATCTTAAATCAAATGAAGCCATTACCGTGAGTTGGCGGACTCTGGTTACGTATTTCTTTCTAATTAGCAACCTCGGTACACTATTTCAGAGGTATACTCATAAAAACGTTAATTTTTTTATTTACGAAGTGACCTGGACGGTCAGGACCCTCATCTGATGGTAAGTGATACGCCTGACCAACAACTGTTGCGCAGTGCGGTGTTGATGGAGAATAATAATTGTCAATCAGTTGTTGGTCTCCAGAAAAGTCGCTTTGTCATGGTCAGACGTATCACTTACCATCAGGTTAGCGTCTTGACCGTCCTGTATATTTGGTAACATAATAAACCTAAATGAAGGTAAAACACAATAATATAAAATATATATTGTTGTTGGTCAAACATTATTTTTGTAATATTTTTTTTTCTTTATATTAAAACATGTGTGTCCATTGCTTTATTTAAAACAATGTATTTAACGTTCTTTTTAGTTTACCTACAATGAAAAACATACTTATTTCACTTATGAAACATATTTAGTGGTAGTACACTTATCAAAATATTAAAGTAACAGCATTCTATCAATCTTCATTAGAGTCGCCATGAGTTCGTAAAATAATAAAATGAAAATTATAATACAAATTACTTTTTCATTATAGAAATAAGATTTGTATATTAATTATACTTTACATGTTTTTTTTGGAAGAACATATGTTTTTTTCAACCAATAGTAGTCCACTTCTGGACCGCAAGGCCGGCAACGCATTTCTTTGCCCTCTGGTATTGCAAGTGTACATGGGCGACGGCGTCATTTACCATCAGATGAGCCGCCTGCTCGTTTGACCTCTATATCATAAAAAAACATAGGGATCTTCTAATCCATCCGATGTTAAGTAAAAACTTGCGCGTATAAATAATTAGCGATCGTGAAAACGAGACTACAGCGGAGATGTTAACATGTGACGTACACATTTTAATATTTTAAAACTAATTCGTCTTTTTCTTATACTTTTTTGTTCTAGTTATTATTCAATGATATTCTGTATAAATAAAGGTAGATACGTTACCTGTGCCTCAAAAACGAACCGCCAAAGAGAATACATTTGTAGGCTCTTTATTTAGGTAAATGTACGCTCATTCGAAATATGTGTATGTGTGCTATCGCTGCATTCGGAACACTATTTACAATTGTTTTGTGAATATATCACGAATCTATACTTTTTACACCATTGTTATTATTTATATTGTAATATGGATGACACTTGATTTCTTTCTAGTTCTTCATCATGCCTTGTTTAAAATAACATGTTATATTTTTTAAAATCTTCTTTTCTAATGTTTTTTGATTCCCCTATCTAGCTGCCTCAGAGTGCACACCCTAGTAAATAATACGCGTCGATTCAGTATACGCTAGGGAGTACCCCAGTCCTATCTTATTACACGTATCAAAATATGGTCCTGAAGAATTTTACATAAAGAATTTTTACGTTCGTATATTTTTAATATTATTCAATCTTCTTTGCAGAAGCAATTTCTCCGTCCTCGGCATAAGCCATGAATTCCGTGAACCATATTTGTTGAGCTTTTAAATTGTTATTGTACCTTTATTGAATACTTACTTTTTATAGCGGCATTTTTAGTGTTGATTTTATAAATTAACCTTCTATGTGTCGTTCAATTTATTATTCGATTTCGACGTATTGTAGAAACGATAAAAAATATTTTCAAAAAATGTATACATCGAAACTGAAATAGTTTCCTCGATGTCTGAGACACTATACTTAAATTGAGTAAGGGGCACAGATTTCCCAATACAGGAGATGGGGCAAGCCGCGTTTAAAGTGCGACAACTGTAAGCTCAACGAGCATACACTGGCTACCAGTTTACGCTCTGTGAGACGAGTCAAGACGCACGAATATTAGAAGAAATTACCTTTTTTTTTTCAAAATGCCATCCTGTGCAATTGTAACATGCCATCATCGCAATTAATCAGTAAATTTACCAAGAAATATAATAACTTTTCACAGGTAAGAGCCGAAAAGAAATTGCGACACTGGGACTGCCTATAAACTTGGCGGCTTGTCCAGTCTAATGTATATTCTGATGTCTGTGGTAAGGGGTTATTCTAATTATCGTATAGAGCGCCCTTTTTCACTCTATTTAAGTGAAGATCAAAGCTTGAGTCTTGTTCTAAAATACGGTCTGAAAGTAAGATACTGAGTACAAAACTACAAATTAATAAAACATAGATATATCGAAAACTACACGTATCCGATGATCTTATTCACGATCTCCCATAGGTTAACAACAAGTTAATCCTTTATTCATTTTATTTTATGTCCCTGAAGACTTTAATGCTTTTTAATTAATCAAAATAACGTGTCATGGGTACAATTTTAGTCTTGTAGTAATAGTCCCAGGTATTCAACGTTAACTTTTCACACGGGTACCTATGTTGTAATGTTTTCTCCTTGTACAATATTAGGTACTTAAATGCTATGTAATTAGAAGGTGATAGCTTGATTAGCTTTCGGATTTCCAAACTTATATTTGAAGTCAAAAGGGCGAATATACCTACCCGGTACTAATTAATTACAAATGCGCATTTTAAATGGACGACCCATTTGGTGTATGGTTGGGCTACTTCCCACTTGGTAAACTTCCATTTCGTAAATCAATTATACCAATCAAAAGTAAGTAAGCGTTTCGTAAACATTTATTTTTTTCATACATTTAATCCCATTTGTTACTATTGTTATTTTTGTAGGGTACAGTCAGTGTCAAATTAAATTGAAAGTAGATAAAGGTTTTTAAAAGCTTCACAGTATTGAGATAGATTCTGGATCAACAAAAATCGGTGACTGTGTTTCAAAATACCATATGCCGCAAAAGAAAAGGAACATACGCAATTTTGTTTTTGTTTTAGATAAACATATAAAAAATACATACATTATTGCTTTGATTAATTTTATTGTATCAATTTTTTTTGGGTTTTACAATAATGGCGAAATGATATCAAAACGAAGGAAAAGGTCTATCTAAAACGATATACAAATTAACAAACTACTTGGCGATTCCAAAAATTGAAAAAATCATTGAACATTTTTTAAAATAAATTAATAATATTTTGTTAGTGGCTTTTGAGATGTCGGCTACTACACCAAGGTTCCGGGTCTGATCCCGGGCAGTACATACTTTTGTGTTCATGAACATGTCTGTTTGTATTGGTCTGGTCTTTTCTCTGTTTAATATGTATTTACAAAAAATATATAGAAGTTTCTATGTTTATCCGTTGTGTTGTACCCATATTACAGACTAAATATGTACTTAGTTAGGTACTAGATTGCGCTGTGTGAATTTCTTACGCAAAAAATACGTAGAACCTACGGCCTATTTTTTTTTTTTTCGAACTGACTACTGCTGTTGGCCGCAGATGGCCTTTACAGCTTCACCGGGCAAGTGGCGAGCGCAGATGGCTCTCAGCCTTAGTATTTACACAAAGAGCCTAAGGGCGTCCCCGAACGGGACTCGAACCTCGGCTTAGGGCGTTGCGGGGGGGGGGGCTTGGTAGCCTAACATATGTTTGGGGAGAAAAGCGGCCCGGCACATGCCGGTTACGCGAATAGGGACTGTGCGAACCTACAGGGACACGCGACGATGGCCCCCCGCCGGCGGGGACGGAATCTCGGTTGTCGGTTTGTACCTACGGCCGATAGGTTCTCGAGTGGCTGCCCTGTAACGGAAAAGGAGCCTGCCAAGCGTGGAAATTAAGGCAATACCCTTTTACCTTTGCATTTTTGTGGAATAATAGCAGCCAAGTCTAGCAGTCGATTGTAACGGGTTATGTTTGAGATATGTCGAGGAATTTAGACCCAGCTATCTATTCTGGGAAACAGAAGCTTTCTATTTGGTATTTGGAAACCGTATTATTTGACAATAAAAACTCAAATCAGCATCATCAGCTCATTAAACATCCCCAAGGGGCACGAGCCTACCCATATAGGGTGTACAGACTAATCGTCCACGCGGGCCCCAGTGCAGATTGGCCGACTTCACGCAAAACCTATGAATTTATTCGTAGGCATGTTCACCGGAAGGGCGTTCATGTTTACCTTCACCGGAAGGGCGTCGGATAAATGTACATATAATTTCGAAAATTCAAAAAGACATCAATATTTGTTCACATTAATGGGCTATTAACGCTTTAAAACTCAAATATCACAAACAAATGTGATATGCAGTATATTTTATGATTGTTATATTGATACCCGTTCACTCGAGACGTCTGTGCAATATGAACCGACTTAGTTTATACGTGTCAAAATATAGATACAGAAATAAGCATAATATCATATTGCTTTGACCTTTCATTTGAACGATCTATTGTAGCTTTCTGAAAATTTCACTTCTTGGATTGAGCTCTTCGATGAGACTATGCTCACGCCGGGAGTAGCAAACACTGCGTTACCGTGCTTCGGATGGCAAGTCTCGGCAAAACATTAACATTTTGCTTTCTAATTTATATAGAGCACCTTTTCTTGCTATTACGCTAATAAGATTTATTTCTCAGTTAAGGTGTCTTACAACCCCGTGGTATCTTTATTAAATGTTAAAACGTATGTACATCGGGCCTCAATTAAAAAATGTAACCATACACCTATTTTTTATCATTTACTTAAGTTTCGTTCAATATCCCATGAGATTAAACTGCTTAAAAAGTATCCACATACGTCAAACGTTTGTTTTAAATAAGAAGACGCGTTTCGAGATACAAAAGTTGCCCAAGTTTAGTAGAACAACTCGCATAAAAGGTGTGATTTATATCAATGTGAAAAAGTTGTCAATTTTCTTATGTTAATGCTTGTAAAACTGTAATAAGAGTTGAACTGGAATTATGACTTATGAAACTCATTTTAGTATCTTTTCTATTGGGAGCCAACGAGCAATCGGTTCATCTGATAGTGAAAGAAACCGCCACCCATGTACAATAGAGGGATAGAATGCCCGTTTGGCCCTCTCGAAATCTAAGGCTTGAACTCCACCGTGTATGCAAGGGATGAGAAAAGCGGAGGACCGGGATATCTGGCGCAAATTGAAGGAGACCTATGTCCATGCAATAGGTTGAAAAGAGTGTATGCAAGGGGGCTTCTATACTTGCTCCCAAAAAAGCTGTTTTCATTAGAATATGTTTTTATGTGTATGTAACTCTGTCTGCTGCAGAAGATTTCAATGTATCATGATGTGTACACTATTTATAGATTGCTGTCTAGATTTTCTAAAAATGTATTTTTGTAACTATGTCTGTACTGTATGATAGTATATCTGTGTACCAAAATTAAATAATTAAATAAATAAAATCTTAACAAGTCGCACATCCCAGTCAAAAGTTATAAACGAAAACCATCTTTATGGGGACAAAGTCTTTTTCGTCCCCGGCCCTCGCGTCTTTTCTGCTAGATATTTCTGCATTGGGCCCGCGTTGTAGTCCCAATCTGACCATACTTATTTTGTGCGTTAAGCCCTGCAGCGACTTGGCTGATAATGTCCTTACATGCATTTTAAATAAAATCTTTTCATTCTAAAAGCCAATAACAATAAAGACCCACAACGTTAAAGCAGTCTTTAATCTCATCAATTTTCTCGTCTAGCGCACAGCATTTGTATCTCGAGAGTTACCAATGTAAATCGTGCCAAAGCGCTTACACGAGTCCAACACTAGAAAATTAACTCTAACTATCACTTATACTTACCATTTGTTTTGTAATAACAGAAAACACAAAACATTGAAACACTACTTGACATAAATAGGATTTAATAAGCTACAGAGGCTTTTACTTTGGCGATTTGCCAAGAAACTGTTTGTTGCTTCAATGATTGAAACATACAGTACAGCATAGAACTGAGCTGGTATGAAGTGAACGGGTCATCCTGTTGGCTCACTTGACGTAAACTAATGTACGATTAACCATAACAGATGCAGTGTTAAAGGAAATTAACAACTGGAGATAGTAATTATATTCCTTTAACTGAAATACCAGTATCCTATCTTCCATTAGTTTATGTATATATTTATTATGTTTAGTTTATTTTATAATTATATATGTAGTAATGTGTACTTAGTTTATGTACTATTATAATTATGCATTAGGTTAAGTTTTTGCACTACCCCGCTTAACTATAAGCATTTTTCTTTCACTCAAAGGTTGCCTGGAAGAATTGCTACCTTAGCAATAAGGCCGCCTACATTTTACTCGTTTTTTGTTGTTTATATCTTATGTGCAATAAATAATTTTTATCTTTTTTATCTTATCAATATCGTGGTGTTTGTTAGGTAACAAGTAATATGACTAGCAATAGTGAGCCATTACAGTTATTACTGTGAACGGTTGCCTTCCGATCTGGAGTTCAGGTTCAAATCCCGCACGTACCAATATCTTTTCGAATTTTAGAAATGACATATTAACGTTTACCCAACGCTCTTACGGTGAAGCAAATCGCGAGGAAACCTGCGCACGCCTGCGAAGAGATTCAAAGGTTGGGCGGTAAGTCGGCCAATCCTCACTGGGCCCGCGTGGACGACTAAGGCCTAATCACTCTTTACGGGTAGGCTCGTGCTCGTCCGTGGGGACGTATGTATTATGAGCTGTGAGAATATTTTATTTGCTCTCAGTTAACGTGTGTGTGCACGAGCCTACCCTATACGGGTAGGCTCGTGCCCCTCGGTGGGGACGTCTAATGAGCTGATGATGATAACGTGTGTGTGAATAATAATAATACATATCCCTGACACACTGACACTGACACAGCGTTATTAAGGCCCAAACTAAGAAATAGCCTGTAATATGAACTGATGACCTAGTAAAGCTGTCTGTGATGGATTTTAACTGCAAGGGATTGGACTACGTGTAAATCGTAAGGATGCCTTCATTCTGCAGTGAACGTTTGAGGCTGTAATAGTGACGATGTGTTCTAAACAACGAATAAACATACTTATATACTATTTTTTTTTGTGAATACATACAATAAGATACATAGAAACACCCAGACCAATACAAATAGACATGTTCATGCACACAAATGAAACGATTCACTCTATCTAATATATATTACCTGTTTTGACATACCACATTTTCGTTTTATGTAAAGGACATTACTGTCGACCGCAAACAGCCTTCACACCTTACTGACCTTTTCTATTTACTGAACACAGTATCTAGCTAGTACCTATACTTAGCCTAACCGCAATGACTATGCTTTGGTTCTGTCGAAATCTCCCGTCCGCTAGCTAAAACGCCCTTAACCGACAAGCACAGTTTTTAGTCCGGCTGATAAGTAATCCAAATTGTACACGATTATATAGACTATTAGTGATGTTTTCCATGCAACATCCCTGATAATATATTTATATATAGCAATATAATGCCTTATCCGATGTTCTTTTCCGTTTAACTTTTGAACGCCACGCTATAAACGCATTGCCGTTCCCTGAACGCCACAGCTCAAAATATAAACATACGTACGAAAAATAAAGAAACCACTAATCGTTATCATCATGTTTATTTCACATTTTTAAGAGCCCGTTTTTGTCACTATAGATGACGTTTGGGTACAGGGTGCATACCCTGTGCTTGTCATATATAGACGACGTTGGCGGTCAAGAGTTTTTTCAGTTTTCTGTCGAAAAACTGAATTCGTCGGTTAAGGGTGTTTTAGGTACTGGACGGCAGAAATATATCTCCAACCTTGACTTGTGCACTTTGAAAAGGCATTAGAGGAAATTGAGATATGTGGTCCATTAGTTATTTACGTCACAAGCTATTTAGCCTGAGTGTAGCCAGGCATACTTGTTTTAAACTAATAATTAACTTAGTAATTATTTCTTGAAAAATTTACTTGGGCTATATACATTTTCATAGGCTGTGTATACAACACAGTAATTAAGTATATTTGGTACATATGCTTGAATTATGGACAAATCCACTAAATTAGCCAATAGTATTTTTAACACTTCCGAACTTATTATATAATAACTGACAACTGCAGTGCTGATGGCCGCAGATGGCCTTTACAGCTTCAACGAGTAAGCAGTGTTGCCACCTTAGCCTTTTTCTAGCTAGATCTAGCACTTTTTAGCATGGGTGATCTCCTTTTTTAACGATTTACCCCGAAAAGAGCAATCTCTTTTTCACTGTCTTGAAAATAGTACCAAATTATGAAGATTCAACATGCTTTCGTATGACGTTTTTTTAGACGGCCCAAAAAAACGGCTTCATGACGCGATTATTTCAGCATTTTTAGAACAGAAAATATTTTAATGCTCAATCTAGCCTATCTAGCTCTTTTTAGCTTCTCAAATAGCCCTTTTTCTAAATCTGAGGTGGCAACACTGCGAGTAAGTGGCTAGATCGATCTCAGTCTAAATCATTACACATTGAGTCTGAACTTTTAATAGATGTTAGACCCTGTACTGAGACGTCTTGTTTGGCGAGCTGAGAGCCATCTGCGCTCGCCTGTTGTCCGGTGAAGCTACAAAGGCCACCTGCGGCCAACAGCTATAAGTCGTTCCGGAAAAAAGTCTAGGTTGGCAAGATCGCAGTGCCAGATATTGTATAGTAAAATAGGAGTGATATGCACTTCTGTATGTTTCAGGAAGAGGGCACTGTGGCTAGTAAAATTACTAGGTATGAGAGACCTAACATCTGTCGTCTCGGGTGACAGGCGCAGGGCAGTGTTGACGGAATCTACTGTCATTAATCTTTTAACCTCCATGATTCCAGAATAATATAAAATCAATTAAACAATTGATTTTTAAACAATTGATTTAAACAGAAACCTGTTGGATATCTCCGTTAGCGGCGGTTAGATGGTTAATTTCCTTCAACACTGCATTTGTCATGGCCAGGCGTATCACCACCAGGTGATCGAACTGACCGTGCCGTTCACTTATGACAAAAAAAACTTGTGATGAATTTTCTCTTATAAGAACACCCTGTAAACTAGGAACCTAACAAACTTGGCAGCTTGTTGGAATTAATTCTCTGTTTTGTTGTATTTGTGTTTCTCTTCGAAACATGTCCGGAGCTTGTAACAAGATGTTCATTCCATGCACAATTCTCGGAACTGTTTTAGGGCATCTCGCGTACAGTTAGGCGTTACTTCTTGAACTGCTTATCCGGGGTTTGCGTTGAATTTCACACATTTTGTGCTTACTTGAGGCATTGCTATTTACTAGTAGACGGTACCTATACGATTTCGTTTGCTTGTCAAAACAGGGATAATATATTAATCTTCTATGTTTTATATTATATTATTGTAAAATTGCATCATAATAATTTAGTAGATTTCCTCCAAATAGTAACAAACAAAATAAACATCATCATTAGCCTATAACGGCTCACTGCAATGCATAGGCCTTCCCGCACAGAATAGCTATGGGGAGATTGGGCCGTAACCCATCACGCTGTGTGTTAACGACTAGGTAGACTGGACAGAGTGCTTAACGTGCCCTCTGATCCACGGAATTTTCTTTCTTTTCGAATAATCAGGTGATTTAGCCTGCAATGTCTTAAATGAAACTGAGAAAAATCCCCGCGGGATTTGTACCAAAAACCTCCGGGTCAAGCAGCAATATTATCCGAAAGCTTTACCCAATAGACTACGGAATACGGATGCAGTTATAAAATACTTTATTTCATCAAAATATTAAAATAGTTTATCTTTGTTACTACGCAGACAAAGTCATGGGTACAATTTGTTTGAAATATAAAAAAAACTGTACAGCCACTGACCGCCTAATTCACCAAGTTACGGCACACGTACAAGTTTTTTACTTACAAAAAAAACAAAATGAAGCAAGGTCGAGCAATACCGCGTAACACTTTACTTAATAATAGTTATTATCAGTTTTCCATTTATCTTCGACACGAACGTATTAATTTTGCTGAGCAATTTTTAATGCGTTCAATCTCTGATTTGATTGTTGTGAACTGACGTGATTATCGATAAAGTTGATACGGCTTTTGACAGGTTAAATTTAATAGTTTAACAACTATATTATAATACTAGCTTTTGCCCGCGGCTTCGCCCGCGTTAAATTCGGGATGACAAAATTATTATGTTTTCGTTACCAGGAAAGTGGAGCCATCCACTTGGTAACGACAACACAATAATTTCAACACTGCTTCTTCTTTTTCTTATTTAAGGCTTTAAGGGCCGGTATTTATTTAATTTACATGCTGTAAAAAGCCATATTGATCTTTATTAAATGCACAATGTATTTAAGATACTTAATTGGATAAGGATTAATACTGTATTGCTTAAAATCGCTTCGTAAATAAGCCATTATTTCTTGTAAAAGTAAAGGATAAAAATAGTTATTGTGGGTTATTCCTAAGAGAAACATTTACCATCACGGACTTTTTGTAGACCTTTTTAAGTTGTACAATACTGTAGTACATTGTTTTGATCTATCTTGTAGGATTCAGTCAGCGTTTGCATTGTAAACGCAAAAAATGTGTTTTTTTACGACCTCACTAGAAACCTCATAAATTGTAGCCTATGTGTTATTCTGATGTATAAGCTATATTGTGGTAAAGTTTCATTCAAATCCATTCAGTAGTTTTTACGTGAAAGAGTAACAAACATCCATACATACATCCATACTTACAAACTTTCGCCTTTATAATAGTAGTAGGATATATGTCGCAGCCATCTGGTCAAATTAGCCATCCAATTGGATGCCTGGACCGTTCGTTAAACGCCGGCATCCCATGTATGCCTAGGCCGATAGTTGGTTGAACTAAAA
>PQWD01009744.1:0-22971 GCA_019425675.1 Leucinodes orbonalis | reverse complement strand
TTACTACCTACTTATTGAGTAAATCAGTCTTCGGTGTATATGTATGCTTTTTGTAAAGATTACTATAATCTTTTTGCTATAGATAGTAATAGTCATTTGAAAACTATCATCATATTCATTATCGAAGGCATCTTACAAAGATTTTTACGGAGGAAGAAGCGTAGAAAACTAGAGAAGGTTAATATATAATTTGAACCTTCAATATATTCGCTTGCAATTGAGTTTTAATTAGAATAGTCAGCTACCTTTTTTAGCTCAGACGAAAATAGAAAAACTATATTAGTATCTGTTTTGGATATTTTTACACATAAAAAAATAATCAAGAACTTCCTCTTATATATTAATAACATTAGATAAGCGATTTTAGAAATAGTCATTTAATATGTATACTTGTATATGTATATATGGGCGGAGTTTAACAAGACATTTTTTAAAATTTTACACGACTGTAACAGAGTCAAAATCGGAAAACCACGAACGGAAACAGTTATTTTATTAGTCACTAGGTGCTGCACTAGGTGTTGGGCATTTCAGCCGACGTAAATAAATTATGGGACAGCGCAGGGAAGGTCAGTCCATCAGATTATGATAGAAATATTTCACGTCGGTTGTTAGTAGGAATATTGAAATCTAAATTCACCATCTGTGCATGTGATTTTGGTAATAATAATAACTTACTGATTTTTAATGTTATATACTTACATTATGCCTTTAAAGAAGTCTCCCAAGTTATACATAGTGTATATACCTAATTTACATCATATTTTTTAAATTTGAAGAGATGTTTAAATTTTGTATCTAATTCTAACTCCCACTTCCCTAAATGGGGTGTGGTTGTTTGTATGTAGAATTCCGGAATTTTAAAGGTAATAAGCTCATACTTGAAATGCGGACTATTTGTCACTAACAAAAAATTACATCATGTTTTTTTAGAATTTGGCCCCCAAAACCAGGAAAGGGGAATCATGTTACTCCGAATTTAACACGTGGGAAGCCGCTGACAACAGCTAGTATGATTATAAATGTTAAATCTTATATAAACCTTCAGTAGGTACTGGCTAGATGAGACTGTTATAATGATGATGATGGTTTTATTTATGGCTATAATTACCATTGATAGGTAAAATACTTTTCTACAAAATTTTCATATATATAGGTTTGTCTAGTTCCCCGAAGATGAGATTTGATGGTGTCATGCTACCCTACACAAACACAAATGATTATCTTTAGTTCAAATGTGAAATGAAGTGGTTGAGACTGAATATTTATGATATCTGTATAAATAATCTCTAATGACTAGGTGCCCAGTACAGATTGAAATCTAAGATGAACATAGTATGACTATTTGAATGGAACGAACGTACTAACTCTAGTTACATAGTTGTCATTTGCATTTATTAACAACACAAATAAAATGTGTATCGGGTTGCGCTTATGTCAAAAATTTAACACCTGCTATTTTTTAAAGTAGATACTTTTATATATTTTAATATATTTATTTTATCTGTGCTTGTTATCAAAGTATAACCTAAGGTTATTTATCGATAGAAATGGAATAGAGCATTCTTGGAGCAATAACCAAACGTTGGATAGGGTACAATTAATCGTATTGTTTAATGTTTAACCAGGTGTTTAACCATGTGTATTGTTAGGCGTCATTAAAAACAGCTTACGTGCTTACACACATTTGTATGTCTAGTAATATATAATAAGACACGTCCGATCGTCCCTTTTCTACTACGTATAGTCGTGAGCGTGAATTAATAGTAAGCGAAATAAAAAACAGTTTATTAGTGTGTGCGGGTGTGTTTTCAACGTTTTGCCGCTGATATTGTTCAAAAATACATTTTATGAATAGGAAGTAAATACCCAATAAATAAAATATGGTCGCCATCATTTGGAAATGTGCCCATTTATTTTATTAATTTCTAAAACCTATGCAGTAAGACACCGTAAAACGTGGTGGTTAATTTAAACAAATATGAAATTTTAAGTAGGTAGCAAATTTATTCTTAAGTTTATAAACAATGATGACTCAATTTGTAATGCAATGTTTTCGTTATGCAGCTTGAGGGAATTTATTTCTAGAATTAATTAGTTTCTTGAATTGGTTTATTCATAGAATTTGTTCTTTGTTTAGTAGGTTATATCAAGCACAATAGTTTAAAAATAATCTTGTTTTAGCACCTGCTAAACATGTTGTTCGACATATTTTCGCATCAGATTTCCTAGCAATAACGCTGATTTGGTGTTGATGATGACAACTAAGCAACAACATTCAAAGATCCGGGTACGATCTGGGTTGATCTAATTGTATGAAATATATTCATCGGTAGGTACTTTAATTTCCAGCGTTTAAGCTTAGTTTTAAACTTGATGCCGAGTGCATGTTATGCTTTACATATTTACAACGGAGAGCTACACAAAGACAAACACAAAAACGTTACCACGGAAAATAGTGACTTATTTTATCTCAAGTTTACCGTTTGATTTAGCTTTGCACAACATTTTGCACTAGCTGGCCTGGTCCTCCGTAAATGAGTCAAGTGAAACAAAATATTGATTAAATTATTAGAAAATATGAGAATTACGAGCTTCTATGTAAATAGCTGTAGATGTATAAAATTTGTAGTTTTGGTTATTATTATATATAACACAAAAGAATACATAGAAATATGATCGACCCGACAATCTCATACATATTCTAATTACAAAATGATGCAACCGTTCTAGTACAGTAACAATGGTAGCGATAACCGTAAGTGGGCTAACAGTGGCAGGCAAGGTGAAAGTGGCCGTAAGAAGGCCGAGCTGCCCAGATCCTCTCACTGGCCACTCGCGCTTAACGCGATCAAGCTCTCATTCTATCCGAATCTGAGTGATAGAGACAGGTAGAGATTGAATTATCATTGATGTGACGTAGTAAAATGTGAGTTGACGCGTGCTTATGCTACTACCATTACCGTTGCAAATGCCACGGAAATGTCACTGGTCGCGGTTGTAAACTTGTTAGCTATAGTGCGTGCTATCATATACGAGTAATAGTACCTATGCTGTTATGTTGGCACCTCGTCATTGGTATGATACGATAAGACGGTCCCGTGGGGTTTGTTTGTTCAATTTTATTTTCACCGCTCTTCTTAGTTTTGCGAATGATCTCAGTCGAAAATAAAACTAAATAAACAATACGTTTACCCCGTGGGGGAGCGTCTTCTCGTACCAATGACATTTACAGACAAAGCGTTAACATAACGGCATAGGTACTATTCGATGAAACTCACTATACCAATGAAATCACTGTTACGATTAATCCTCTTAATAATTTCCTGTTAAGCGCAAGGCTTCATCTTGTTGCGCTACGTAGCGCATCAAGATGAAATTGTCTTCAATCCATTCACAAAAGGTGACACAGTGCCTTTCCGAGTGGCTGTGGCTATTAAAAGTACTTAATAATATTTCAATTATTGAAAGCAATATAAACATGCAGCACCATATGCTCATAAGTCGTATATATGTATCTTATTAAAACAGGTGCAGAGCTGACGTAAATCAATAAACGCAAATACGGGTATTTGACTTAAAACAATGTGAATACTTATCGCCATTACTTTGCTTCAAGTGTATTATGGATTAATAAATTGGAGGTCGATGCAGTGAGCGAGAGATGAAAAATAATCTTATTATTACATGTTCAAAGTATTTATTTTTTGTTATTAATACGCATGTGTAAGTTTATAATATTAAGGGGCTGTATTGTGATTGTTGAAAGAGTGCCATGTTATATTTGCCTATTTAATTTGAAACTATATTCGGATCGTCCTTAGTGATACTGAATGTGATGGGCTACTATTCCAATTTTATAAAGGTTTCACTTTACAACGGTTTCAGGCACTCGCATTTTTTTAATTTGTTTGATAGCCTACCTATGCGAAGGTAAAATATAGTTTTGATCCTACACTCTAGAAATATTGCAATAGAATCCCAGCTAAGGCATTTGAGTAATGTATATTGTGTGCATTTTAATACACATTAACCTATAATTAAATATAAAATATTTAAAAGTTCATATCAGTAAACTTATTTACATACATACATATCAGTAAACTTATTTACTTATGCTTACATAGAAGGTGTTTAATGTTAGTGTAACGTTGATTAACTATGGTGTAAGTCGTTTTGTCAAAAAAACATAGTAGGTAGCTCAAAAAACTGTTTCAATAAATAATAAATATTAACATAGAAACCCTACTTCAGTGTTTGTATGTTATATTATAGATATTTTACACACCAATATACATATTAATGTGCAGATAAGGTCGATGCTTTTGCCTCTATGTTTATGTTATACAATTTTAATCTAACACGTGCTATGAACTAATGTGTACCTACTTCGATATAGTAAAATGTGATCTATGCTAATTAATGTTTTAGGCTGAGAATGGAATGGCGTTTTTGTTCTTTTAAGGTGCGCATAAACCGCTATACCTACTCGCACGCATACTCAATAGTGCGACCACTTACAACGCTGACAGAGATACAAAATATCCTGGTATGCATGAAGGCACCATTTACGTATATTCTCAAACAAACCAAAAACACTCAAACCAGTACAGGAAATAATTCAGTTGAGATGATCAGTTAAGGAGATGTGGAGCTCCAGGTCGTACAGATATTTCACCTGTATCAATCTATGTAATCAAGTGTTTCGGGTTCGATCCCCGGGCATATGGGTGCATGAACATGACTGTTTGTATTGGTCTGGGTGTTTTCTATGTATATATGTATATATATATATATATATAATAAATAAATATCTACTGACAATCACACAGCGCCATCTAGCCCCAAGTTAAGCGTGAAGCCTGTATTATGGGTACTAAACAACGGATAATCATACATGTATAAATTTTTTTTTTGTAAATACATACATATTATACATAGAAAACACCCAGACCATTACAAACAGACATGTTCATGCACACAAATGTTTGTACTGCCCGGGGATCGAACCCGGAACCCTTAGTGTTGCGGCCGACCTCTCAACTGCAACACCAAATGGGTCGTCAAACTATGTAAGCAGTAAGCCTAGATTATATATATATATATATAATCTAGGCTTACTGCTTACATAGTTTAACTAATGCAATCATTTTGGCCCTGACATAATTCTTCCAGCACTCTTCTTTTTAATTTTAATTATTGTAGACCTGGTGAAATCAGTTTT
The DNA here is from genome assembly GCA_019425675.1 of Leucinodes orbonalis. Taxonomy (NCBI): domain Eukaryota; kingdom Metazoa; phylum Arthropoda; class Insecta; order Lepidoptera; family Crambidae; genus Leucinodes; species Leucinodes orbonalis. The sequence continues at coordinate 17,747 of PQWD01009744.1, read as the reverse complement.
GCTGCTTGAATGAATGAAAACTATGTCATAGTCGAAACTGGTGACAGTATTCTCTGCATACTAAGACACAATTCAAATGAATAATTGAGCAAGTGACCGAGACGTGGCTCGCCAATTGCAACTTATACCTACTTTTATAAAGTAAACTTCTTATTAATCCAAATTATTTTTAATCTTAATAGTAGCTCTTCAAGCTGTTGCAGTCCACTGCTGGACATATCGCGTAGGGATTGAACCAGAGTTCTTGGTAAAGTAGCCAACATAATATCAATTACCCACCTTTTTATTAAAAAAAAAACAATCTTACGAACTTTATGCACCAATCATGGTTTGAAAAAAATATAAAAGAGAACATAATACTCGTACACTCTTAAGGCTTTACTTAACTAAGATTTACTAGTAGCCCCGATTTACTATCCCTAAATATTATATTTGTTCAATATGTTTATCTACATTATCATTTTATTACAATGTTTATAAAATTTTTTTTTATTAATAAGTTCTAAATTTTCAAGTAAATACACATTATATTCTTCAGTATACAGATAATAATTATAGATGGTTCAGTAAAAGAAATGAGTATGTAGACTCCTGCATTTTGCTCCTGAAAAAACCGGTCCTTAATTTTTCTCACCCAACATAAACCAGCAATCTTTTGTTAGAAAAATAGAGAGAGATATGTACTTTTACAATTGGATAGTGATAAAATATATTAAATCATGGAATTCTACAAACGTGTGTAGATAAAACTGGTATTAATTGACTTCCTACATTTATTGATGATAACATAACTGACTTTTAGTTAACTTGTAATTAACTTTCGACATCGGCGCTAGCAAAGTGAGAAATCCAATCTTAGCTTTCCCTTAAGTGCACCAGAATTTTTTGACAACGGTTTTTAATTAAATATCCGTAGAGTATCAATTTGTTATGACCTTGTTCTGGAATAATAATGTTAGTCATAAAAGTTATATGACGTATATCATGTTTCTTTCTCAGAGGACAATAATATTTTAAATAATTATAAACTAAGTTGTATTGTATTATTAAAAGGGATACTCAAGGTGACATCATCATGAAGGGTCCGGGAGCTTCAATAAGTATGTACTTACCAGAGGACCACTTTCACAAAGAAATTATGTACACGGTGACTTCTAAAATAATTATTTATAGTAAACAAATTATAGCATCGACTTAAAGATTTTTTTTCCAATGTACAGTAAAAAATCTTCTTTAATTTCTAATTTTAATGTACAGACCTAGACAACAGAGATTAATGTGCTCACATCTAAACTTCGTAACAACTAAGAAAAATATTACCTGCAATTTTGATAAGCGATGAAACAAATAAGTAAGTAATTACTAATGAAATCTCTGTTACAAAAGTAAAAACGCACATTGAAAATCCACATAGGAAGCACACCAGTCTAGATTTAACACAACGGTACATATAAAAACAAAACGGAAAAGAAAATTGACTGAAAACTGAATTGAAAACTTTATATTAGTTCTTTTTCTTTGTGTGTCATATTCTTGTCAAAAGAAAATCAATAGATTTATACAAAAGCAGAGCGAATATAATACCTATGCGAAGTCACCATGTATATAAAAACAAGCGCTAAAATGGAGAATGGATCCTAATAACTTATTAAGAAAATAGCTGCTTCTTGAAATAATATTGTTATCATTACATACATAGACCTATTACAATTTTTGCTTCACAATTTCACATTCATAATTTTAACAAATGTATAATTTATTGGCATTTTGATGTCTAATTTTAATCCAAATTTTTTAACACGACCATGCTAAATAATAAGTTTACGCAGTTGTTTTATTAATACATTATACAATAGTTTCCTTAATTTAGTAAATTTAAATAAGTAGCCGTAAATGAACGCGATTTATTAAATAGAAAATATTATCTCTATAAAGACATGTTTAGAATGAGGTACCTAGTAGTCGTAATTGAATCGTAGTGAACTTAGAAAAGTCGTAGAACTTCGTAGCAATTCCGTAGCGTAATGACGTGGCAATGCGTTTCCTTTATGAATGCTATTTGTTTTACATTCAAAGTTTTCGGACGTTTCTTTTACCTTTCTTTGTGTCAATTTTGTAAAAAATAGTTATAGCTATATTATGTTATAAGTACGTTGAGAAAATGCTTGATGATTATATATTCTACATATAATTAGTAATGATGCAAGTTTATACTTAGTGTGACCATTAATAATTACTTATTTTTAGGCGAGATTATCATTAAGTTACGTCAGTCGGCGTCAGTAACTATCATCAGTTGTTGGTCTCCTTCAATGCCGCTGTGTCATAGTCAGGCGTATCACTTACCATCAGGTGAGCGTCCTGATAGTCTTGTACCCTCATACGATGAAAAAAAATAACATACGATTTTTTTAATGTGTAGAATCATGGCGTTAAAATGTTAAAACGATTTATCAAAAATTATCTCAGTATGAAGGTTTTGATGAATAATAATTAATATCTGTTATTACTACCACTTACAACTTGATAATTTTCTTTCATGTTTAAGGAACTAATAATATATTTGGTTAAAGCCACGCGAAAGATTGCAGTTATGTTATTTATAACAGATCCATTTTTTATAAAACTTAACTTAATTCAATAAATAGCACTAGCTTAATTTCTACCCACTATTCGGATCCAAATTTTCATCACATATGAGGCGTAGTTTCTGGTACAACAAATAAATTACAAGTCATTAAGAAAGGGCTAATCAAAAACCTTACCTAGAGCAGAACGAACGAATGATCTTTTTTTTGACATAAACCCTAATGTTATGTTTGATTATTTCATTCGTTTAAAAGATACGCCTATCACAGTAAAGCAAAATTAAATCCGATTGGTTCTTATCATGAATATAATTTTATATCTAAAACTTTTATGATTTACTGGCAAATAAAAGTTAATGTGTTTATTTTCTGTTGAACAATCCGTTGTATAATAAAATTTAATCGTAGTATAGAAGGATAAGCATAAATAGTTCAAATAATATTGCATGGATATAAAAAAATAAAACTAACTTTATATAGTGATATAGTTGTGTAATGTGTAAGTGGACGCACATAATTGACGACTCATATAATGGTTGAGATGCGTCTTCTTATAAACCAAGGGTTCCGGATTCGATCCCTTGGCAGTACAAACATTGTTCATAAACATGTCAATATTTTGCCAGCGGATTCGCTCGCGTTTAATTCGGGGCACACGGTTCCTCTTTCGTAGTTCCAAAAACAGAATATTATCTTACGCTGCTGTACATGATAATATACGTCTTTCTATCGATTTTTAGCTTCCTACTATGAAAAACTTATAAAATCACTCTTTTTAGCATTGGAAGATGATTTTAAAAAATTGCAATTTTTTTTCGTTACTGACAATAGTCCGCATACCAATTTCAACTTTACTTCAAAAATTGCGGAATGCTCCATACAAACTTCCAACCCACGTTTTAGGGAAGTGGGGGCTGTGGAAGATATTATATGTTTAGTTTGTTAATTACTTGTTGTTTTTGAATGTGTTTAAAGTTTATAATTATATATTCGTAAAGTACCTTTGTGATGTGATCGTGTTACCTTTTAGGTTTTAGTAATATTTTGAATAAGTGGAAACTTAACTGGTCTATTACATAGACCAGTTAAGTTTCCACTTATTGTACTTATCGTAGATAAGAAAGAAATAATAGGAGCGGTCCCCCAAACGCGAGTTTTTTTAGAATTATTAATAGATTCTTAGGTACTTTAACATTAAATTTCTTTTATTATTTTTTACTTTTTAAAGGGAAATTACTTAAGTTCTTGTGTCGGGGGTTTTTAAAATTTTTAATTTAATTTTTATTTCATACTTTTTATAGGTAGGTTAGGTTAAGTTAGATTTTAGTATATAGACAGACACGTCAAACTTATAACACCCCTGTTTTTACTTACTATTGTAATGTACGAATCATTTCCTTTCAGTTGATACCCCACTCGGGCATATTTGTAAACAATCGGTTTTTCATTCCCACTTTCTCTCCCTATATCTTATAAACGGCTGAACCGATTTTAATTAAACTTAGCTATTGTAATGTACGAATCATTTCCTTTTATTTGATACCCCATTCGGGCATATTTGCAAACAATCGGTTTTTCATTCCCACTTTCACCCCCTATATCTTATAAACGGCTTAACCGATTTTAATAAAACATAGCTAAGAACACGCTCGATTAAATGACCTTTCAAACAAAAAAAAAAAATAAGTCCACTCGTTCGGGAGTTATGGTGCCACAGACAGACACACAGACTCACACACAGACACACAGACAAACACGTTAAACTTATAACACCCCTCTTTTTGCGTCGGGGGTTAAAAATAAAGCATAATCTGTAAGTATATTTAGTAAGAAACAATCTACCCACTGCCAGTCACAGGTCTTACACGTCGGCTATAAGGGTATAATGGGCCTAGTACCTTTCGGGCTCGATCCTTATGATTCATCTTGCCTCCTCTCAGCAGTTTGATGACCGAAGCCTTTTTGGCTTCTTCAAATTTTAAAGTTCTTATCTTTTAAAAACGTAGAAGAAAGTTCAACGATGTTAGTTCAACGAGTATTCAAATTTATAAAGTATTTTTCTTAAATAATGTTTAAAGACTATCAGTGTTTTCTTACTTAATCATGTCTATAATTTTTAATTGCAGAACTAGGCATGCCTCAGTGGGCGAGTGGGGAGGGTGGCGAAGGGTCCGAAGCAGAGTCACCAGGAAAATTGATGTTATATTACAACGAGCCGTCACAATACATCGCCAACAAGGTCGATGTTGACATTGATGTTAAAATAGAAAACGCTGGTGGTGAGTTGCTAGGCTTTGGGTATTTCAGGAATTGGGAATCGTCGGTCCCATTACCGCACCCGCGTGTTTTTGGCTAAGTCTAAGATTAACTAAAAAATATGCTTATATGATGTAGTAGTTTTTTAGAGTAGAATAAAATAAATGTGTACTAAATGTTGTTCGTTGTTTTAACCTTTGTTGAATAGAAGAAACTAAAACACTCAGGTCACATTTCACCTTATGAGTAAGGCCAAATTAAGCATCAATATTAACGTGGAGCGTGTTAAATTTTTTATTATTGTTTAAGGTGATTTATCTGTTCCGTGCCGATATACGTATCAGAAAACAGATAAGAATATTAGGAAAATCGCCCGTAGCCATGCGTCCAAATCGATTAGTCTGCACTCGCGCTTACGCAAAATGGTTTATCAAGCGTACCGTCACGTAATAGCTGTTTCACAGCAACGGAGTTGTTGCACAAAATTAAACACAGTCTAACTAAGCGTCTTGTACTCGATTGCTTAAGATCGTGACGGAGATGCCAGGATGACGTATACGAAATCACTATCAACCGCAGCCTTTTGAATACACAATAATACGTGTGACGCGTCACGCCTCGTGTCTAATTAATTAATGCAGCTCAATTATTTTGATAGTTGACACTTTTGCTCATCATACTTATAAACACTCCCAGGTTTTCGCTTCTGCCTTCAACAGACGTTTATTAGTCGATAGATATTAGAATTACAGTAGGCTATCGAATATACCGTACCGTACGTAATATATAGTATACGTACCGTGATAGTTTCTAAAATTTTTCGATTGTATTGTAGACTTCTACGAGACAAGGCGAGGCCGTCGGGCTACTAGTTCCGGCGGGTCGGCCAACAATGCTGCAGGCGGGCCCAGCCGTCGCCGCCGTAGCACCGTCTCAGCGCGCGAGCGCAACATCAGGCGCCTGGAGAGCAACGAACGTGAGAGGATGAGGATGCATTCCTTAAATCGCGCCTTTGAGGTAAACACTTTACGTTTATAGCACATGAAGATATCGGAAATGCGAGTGCTATATTGTCATAGTGAGGACCTGGACAACACTGTGATGACTATACGGACTATATGGATAAAAAACCAAAGACCTATGTATATTTATATAGCTTAAACAACTTGACGTGCCAGTGGGGCATCCTAAATTGCACCTTCATACCAACTAAATTTTTATTTATGATTATGCTCTCCCTAAATTGTTGAATGTACAATTAAAATAATATATGCAGTGAATAACAAAACTGTTTTCTAAGGCACCTGTTGAATGAAGCTACTACAATTTGCAGCTGCGAATTCATTTGTCATTATACTTATTATTCCTTAATTATTTCTAATTTTTAAACAAATTTGTTCGTTCATTCATCATGGATACTAACTGCTATATATAGCAGATAATATATGATATCTTATTGATAAACACTGCTTTGTAAAAATGTAACTCTTGTGTAAAGGCTGTGCTTATAGATATAAAAATCAAAATAGCTGTACTACAAAATTGAGATATACCATTCACTCTAAGAATATCCTCTAAAAAGTTAAGACAACTCATTCGTGTAGAATTACCGGAACTATAAATGATATATTATAGATATAACATCATATTCATCATCAACATCATCATCATAATCATTACAGCCTAATATGTGCCATTGCTAAATGAAGGCCTTACCTAAAGTTTTTTGCATTTAAAATCTTAATACCAATGACACTGTAGATATGTTGTACTGTATTTAATATAATAATACGTTGTCAATTATCATACTATAAATATCCCTACTATTCAAACTTTTTGATATTCTTTAATTTATTCAACCATGTCTGATATACGTGTATGTTATCTTCTAACACTTAAAAATTGTATATTGCAGGAGCTGCGCAGAGTGATTCCTCATATTAAGAAAGACAACAGAAGTCTTTCCAAGATTGAGACTTTGACGCTGGCAAGGAAATTATGTCAAAGCTCTTACCAACGCAATTTGTTCTATGAACGGCAGGGAGCCGCACTATACGTAAGTCAGAGTTCTTATAATATGGGAACATGTACTTTCTATTGTGTTTATTTTAAAGAACTTCATCTAGAATAGATCACATGTATATATACAAGTTTTAAAAATCTGTCATTTACTTTTAAAAAATGCGGTTTATATCAATAATGTCAATTGACATTTTCGCGCCAAACGGGCCCGCAGTGACGTAAAAATTGTCGTTTGCGACTAACATGCAGATCGATCCCTGGTGATCAATATTAACCAACTATCCTTTACCAAGTTATTGGTCCACTTGGAAAGGAGCAGCCTCCTACTTCTCCCTCCGTTCTGTGGAACTCGAGAGTTGGAGAGAACTCATTCCAGCCCGATCGGCTATGGAATCTCTTACTGTAATTAGTTCCTACCTATTAACATGTAACTTTGGTCCTCCTACGGATTTTATTACTTCCGATCACGATGGAGAACAATCAATGCACCCCCCCGAGGTGCAAAAGCCTTTTTTTTTAATGAAATGATGACTATTAATATATGAGTTTGTTTCTCTATACAGTTTTACGCCTGAAGATGACAACGTAGAGCCCGTTCTCCTGTTTCACAAGGAGATTGAAAACAACAACAATGATAATATTATTGATGATGACAGCGACAACGACTCGGCGTCGACACTCTCAGTCAACTGAGTTCGTCGCAGTCAGTGATTAGCCACTCGATGCATTGAATGCGTCAAAGATAAAACGCGCCGCTCAACAATAAACAAAGTATCGATAAAAAAACTATCATACCGACTAGCTAGCTTAGATTGTATTATGAGTATCATGGAACTTTAATAATTTAATCAAAGCTGGATGTATGTAGGACTGAGTATCACCAACTACCCCTTTATGCTTACCTATTATATTATTATTATATAGTTAGAGCCATTTATTGAAAGGAAAGAACATGGTTTTATGTCGATATTATGTGCGAATAATGGAAATTGAAGGAAATAAGCTGAGCTGTTTACAGTTGTATTGATAGTTTATCAGTACCTTAAATATCGTTAGATGCGAATAGCAATTATCTGCGTATTCCGTGTTTCCATAACCCGTTGCATTATTTAATATTAGTGGCGCATTTATCATTAGGCATTATGTTTTACCCTATAGTAAAGAGCGTTAAAATTTATATTATAATCTTGTACAACATTAGATCGGTACTCTTCGCTCTAATTAAATGATCTCAATATGCGTATAAGTAGTACGTAGTAGGGTTGCTTTATAGACATGCCATTGTCAGAAATATGTAGCAGTAGTGTAGGACCTGGATAGTAACACGAATTTCAATGTTACCACTTAATTAAGAGTCATATTAGTACCTAAAGCAAAATCTTAAAACAATTATGAGGTATATATTTCATTGGAAGTGGCGGCTACAAAATCTGTCAAACTCCTGCGACGGGATCGAAATTTCTCTTCTTGCGCTGACCATTAGGAGTAGAGACCATTAGAGTACCTCAAATTTTTTATTAAATGTCAATCTTCTGTAACAGTCCAAATTCTAAAAGATTTATTATATATATTGTACCGTAAATCTATGTAGTTGTTATACATACCTAAATCTGGAACCACTTATGATTTGTATCTTTCCGGAGCGACACTGGAAATGTTTATATAATTATATTATATTTAACATAAATCATAGATAGGTAGACAACATAAGACCATCTCTATTTTTCCTTGTTAACATAACAATGATGTCTTATTCTCCAGTGAAGATCTTTGGAGTTCTTATTTCTTTAAAAACGTAAAGTCCTGCAAGACATCTTTTTAGTAGATTTTTTTACATTTATGAAAATGACATCGTGCAGGGTCCGGTTGGTAAGGGTAATAATGAGTGAACAAATCCTTAGATAGGTGAGTTCTTCGTTGGTTGGTTGTATATGTTGTGGTTTTATGTAAATGAACACAACAATCGCCTAAGAAACACAATACTTCGTGCCAAATCAAAATCTTAAGTACATAATATGGTGCTGCACGTATAAAGTGTTAATAACTTTGCATTTTTTATATGCATGCTCTATATAGATATATTAAAAGTGTTTAAGCAGACTTAGGCCTGTATTCTAGAATGAGACCTAACGTTGACCTTTACTTAAATTGAGTTAGAAAGGGATGGTGCTATTTATCGTATAGAGCGACATCCATTTCTCACTCTACTTAAGTGAAGATCAACACTTGAGTCTCGTTCTAGAATACGGGCCTCAGAGTTATGGTTCAACATTTAAAAGAAAATTATTTGAAGTGAACCTATATTAACTACCTAGGTACCTGAAATATCGTTTTAATAAAAGGTCAGTTCAAAACATAAGTCTATATCATTGTTTTCGTGCGTGAAATCGTCATTTGCAGGCATTTGATAATACTACATAAGTTTCTAAGTCCTTATTTTATTAGAATTATCAAATCGATCAGTTCCTTATATAATTTCTTTCGAATAGCAAAAAATAAGGCATGCTATTTTAACAAAAGTAATAAAATAAAACCAATTCATAATATTTATATTGAGCATGATATGCAAAATTTATAATGTCTTAACTTTTGGTTTACTGTTATGACTGGTGACAGATTATAAATTAAAGGTACAATACAATAATAATTATTTGATGTATTCCATGTCATGTCCTGCTTTACACTAAATCTAAGATTTTGTATCAAATTTACTGTTAATTAAGCTAGAAGGTACATTCAAATAATTGTGTATAAATTATTTATATTATTATAAATTTAAATTTAATTCCAATTATCAAAACAGGGATGTATTAATAGAAAAGAGATCTTAAGTAAGTTCTTGTTTTAAATATCTGAAGTCAATTATTTGCCTTATCGTAGGCTTAGTTATATAAGTTCTGAATATATTTAGATTTTTAATGTACATTTGTTGATAAATAATTATTCTGTAATTTTGTCATTTGTAAAAAATATATAACGGCTGTTAAGATATATCAGCTATGAGGTTGTGAGTACGTACTTGTGAGAAACGTTTGGAATACAGCAAATTGATGCTATGGTTAGAATTACGATAACAGATCAAAGAATCTTAAAGTGCAATGAATTCTGCAGCGGTAAGGGCGATAATTCAGATTTGTAACGTAGCAGTGTTCCTGTGGGTTACATCTGATATCGCTAAAGTATAGCACTTGCTCGCTCTATTATTACAAAGGCCTGCCAATGGAAAAAATCGGATGGGTAGATAATTTCCGCTTTTATAATTTGATATTATTGATGATGATAAAGCCCTATTTTTTATTTGTACATCGAATATTGTGATCGTGGTGATATTTTGAATATTATTTAGTATTAGTAATGAGTGTTTCAATGATTATTTGCATGAATCAGTTTTCATAAGGTGGGTTTTTTGACAATATCGTTAGAATTATAGCAGCCGTACTTTATAATATCAAATCGTATACTTAATGCTGATTAGAATGTAGAATAATTGTGGTAGTTTGTCAAGTTGTTAAATGTAGTAGTACTGTTAAGTATCGCATCATGTTACCACGAGGAGCCCTCCTGCTTAACATATATTTAATATCTAACCTCAAACAGTTAGGTATGCTATTTATTCTTATGAAGCTGTCTTATACATATGTAGTTGATAGTAATATTTGGCACTCTTCAGTGTGATATTTACGTAGATATCTATATTTATGTAATTCTTGAGTAGGAACACAGGTAATATTTAGACAATTTTAAAAAGCTGTAATTAATTATGCATCGTCTACCAGTGCGAAATAGTGTTTGGAATTCGTTTAAGGCAAGAAATATTGTTATAATTATAGCAAAGTATTATTATGAATTAACCCGATAAGCAGTCGAGTTAAAAATAAATATGACAGCGAGTAAGTTAGTTAAAATCCAAATAGTCAGTTTCAATCTCGGAGAAACTAGACTTATTCCTCCGGGTTTCAATAGTAAGTATTAGAAAAATATCTGTGTTGTAATATTTGTTGTGCGTGATGTGAAATTAAAATGTTCAAAATAAACATGTGTCTTTTTTCTACATCATTTATGAGAAGAGCCTTAGGTATTAATTAAGTTAATGGATGTAATTTTGAGATAAGTCTTATTTTGATATTTTTAAGAACTGAGGTACCGATCGCTCAGTGAAGTTGCTATCGGCCAACATCGAATAGTCATAAAAACCGGGCATCATGGGTTCACATTAAACAGCAAAACCGCATAATGAAGAAGATTGCAGTCTGGATTATCACAGAAAAGGAAGAGCATCTTCATCATCAGCTCATTAAAAGTCCCCACCGAGGGGCACGAGCCTACCCGTATAGGGCTGATTAGGCCTTAGTCGTCCACGCAAGCCCAGTGCGGGTTGGACGACTTCACGCACAACCTTTGAATCTCTTTGTCAGGCGTGCGCAGGTTTCCTCACGATGTTTTCCTTCACCGTAAGAGTGTCGGATAACGTACAATATTTGCGAAAATTTGAAAACACATTGGTACGGGTACGTATTGGTCGGGATTTGAACCTCAGCCCTCCCGGTAAGAGGCCAACAGTCCACACCGTTGAGCCACCGACGCTCTTAAAAGAAAAGAAAGATGATTCTGTGCTTTATAACCACCAATTTATACGCATTGTGACCACGTAGGTGGGTTACAGCCCAATCGTTTCACAACTATATTTTTACTAGTTCTGTGTTTATGAGAAGGCCTGTGCTTTGCAGTAGGATATAGGCTACCTTTTGTCCAATTTCAACCCCCCACTTCTCTAAAATGGGGGGCGGAAGTTTGTATGGAGCAAATTTTTTAGGCAGATAGCTAAATTTGGTATTCAGACTGTTTGTCATTAACGTTTACATAAAAAATGAAAAGACGAATAATTTCGTCAATAACTCAGAGTTTCGTATACATATCCCGCCAATGAAACCGATGAGGCTGAGACGTGAAATGCCATCTCCTGATGTTGCTGTGCCGGAATATGTGGCCCTCTCCAAGCGGACACGAAAACTCGTTCGCCAATCACTCACAACTCATTCACAGATCCTGATAGTGGTCGAGAATTTCTATGGAGCGCACATCAGCCGAGGACACCAAAAGCACTTAAATGCGTCATTATACGCATATCGACGTAAGCGAGATAAGTGCAACACTGGAGCATCTTAGTAATGGGAGGGCCCCGGGTAAAGTCGGTATTACGACAGAGCTCCGGAATAGCTGGTGTAAAAAAAACCTGTCATTAGGGTATTCGTTGAGCTCCTTAATGGCGTATTCCACCATAGAATCACTCCGGAGGCTTGACCCAGAAGCGTCGTCGTCTTTTTCTTCAAGAATTGTGTTAAAATGCTCTTGAAGAATTATAGACCGAAAATGCTTCTAAACCACGTCTATAAGTTGTTTTCCAGGTTTGTGACGAATCGTCTCGCGTTAAGACTTGAAGAATTCCAACCATCGGAGCAGGCTGAGTTTCGAAAAGCTGCCGAACAGCATGGATCCATACTGTTTCCGCGGTGCTATACAATGTGGACCACATCCATACTTTTCCGCAGCTTATACAGAAGACCTAAGTATATGACCAGCCACAGTGTATGGCATTTATGGACTACGAGAAAACCTTCAACCCAATCGAAACCTGGGCTGTTCTTTAGTAATATGTCCTACCCTTCGAACAACGATAATCAAACTTATTGTTGATATAAGGTCCTACCCATACTAACATGCGCAGCAGCAATGATATACAACTCCCTAGAAGGGGAATAGCCGCCCTGGCTAAATTATACAATGGTGTGCTTCGTACTGGACATTTTCCACAGATATAGAAAACCGGACCTGTCATTGTACTTCCCAGGCAAGGAAAGGACAGGCGTAGACCAGACAGTAACCAGCCCATAACCTCCTTCCACATCCAGCCAAACTGTTCGAGCGTCTGCTGCTGCGGAGACTAGGTACTAAGATATTTCAGCACAAGGAATGAACAGTTTGGTTTTCGCAGCAGTCACTCCATAACTCTACAGCTGGTTAAGGTGTTACATTAAATAGCCTCCAACCTCAATAGGGGACATTACACCGTAGGAGTACTACTCGACATTGAAAAGGCGTTTGACCGGGTTTGGCACCCCGGTCTCATATACAAACTTATAAATACCACCGAACTGCCGCCTTTATATATCCATCTTATTGCAGACTTTCTAAGCAGCCGACAGTTCTATGACTCAGTTGAAAATGCCGAGCCCGAGATGTAAAACATACTAGCAGGAGTGCCACTCGAAAGCTGTCTCTCCCCGTGGCTATACGCTGTTTATACAGATGATATCCTACCATTACCTCAAAACCAACAAGATGATAATGAGACAAGATATATGCTATCTCTTTGCGAATGACAGTGCCTTCTTCGCAGCCTCTAGGCAGTCCTGGATTAACCCTTAAGCAAATTAAGCACTAGCTTAGGGCCCCACGTCCAGGGGGGGCCCGACGAAGCACAAAAAAATGAACAGAAGGTTTACTGGGAAATCATCATCAGTGAATGCCCGAAAAAGCCGCAAGGGCATTTTTTTTGTAAATAATTTACATAAAGTACTTTAGTTTTTGTTTTTGTGCACCTACTCCACTTCCAAGGTACGTTTAATATATTTTCATCTTATTTTACAAAAATACTAATGTTTTCAATAGTAACCTATGCTCGCACTGCGATTATGTTCGGTGAAAAATAATTTCATGCAAAATTCGACTTGCGTTTTTTTCGCAGTGCGCGGATTCGAGTGTTTCTCTTGTTTTTTTAATCGTGTAGGTTTTTTTAAAGACAAATTCTTGTTATTTTTTTAGCGAGTGGACTGACCCCACACAAGTCCTGTTTCAGAGTTTGAAAACCGCTTCACGGCCTTTGACGCGGTTTTTTGACTAACGACAATTCGAAGGCGGCCGGGACCGACGGCTAAATGTGCCCTCCGAAGCACGGAATCGTCTTTCTTTTAGGAGAAACAGGTGATAAAGCCTGCAATGTCCTAAACTAACTGACAAAACTAACACTCACAAAGTGAAAAATCATTACCTATGTTGTCAACTACTGCACTATGCTACTAATTCCTATTGACATACTGACAGGGGGGCCCCACAAGTGTGGATTGCTTAGGGCCCCGAGAGTCTTAATCCGGCACTGCCTCTAGGAAACCATGAAGGGCGGCCCAACAGATACAGGATATTCTGGATGTTCTCCCCGAGTGGCTGGAAAAGTGGAGGATGGTGATCAATGTGACGAAGACAACCGCCAGAATTACATTGAGACACAGAACACTATGTCCACTTAGGTACTTTCAAAGGCGAACCCATTCCGTGGCAAACCACTGTAACATACCTGGGCTGCAGGATATATCGAGCCCTTAGGATGCAACCCCAGGTAAAACACGCCATAAACATAGCTAGAGCAGCTAGGGCTCTGCTGAGACCCGTCTTAACGTCCAGACTCCCGTTGAAAACGAAGATAGCCATATATTAAATGTATATTAGGACCCGCCGCCGACCAAGGAAAGCGCATCCAGCCACAACAAAACCTGTCACTTCGTACCATAACGAGGGCAGGACGTTATGTCAGAAACGATGTTATTGAGCGCGATCTCCAAATACCAACTGTAGAGGAATTCATCAAATTCCAAGCCCGAAAAATGTATGACCGCACTGACAGTCCGCATGATCATCTACGAGGCATAGCGCGCCAATTCAACCGACCCCCAGACCCACCAGGAAGAGCTCTCCCAAGGGAGCTTCTGAAAGACAGACCCGCGGATGTCCCCGAAGTGACGATTGCTCCAAAACCAGTACTACGCATAGTCACGCATACGTAGTAATTATTTGCATACTCTCCCTGTGCCTGATTACGCACCCGCCCGCTCGCTGGTTGCTCACTGGGCCTTCCCCTTTGGGGTCTCACCCGGTGGACTTGACCGCGCTGAGGGCGGCCACGCGCTGCACGAGGGGGGAATAATTTACCCATTCCATTAGGACGGGACCTGACAAATCACCATGGGGGTTTGATACCCTCATGAGAAGACACCCGGGCCGTAAGCTGTGGCTTGATGCCCGTACGACCGCTAAGCGGGAAGAAAACAGAAAGTGAGAGCTGTGATATGGATATAACTAAAGTTGCTCAGCGGGTAATGGAGCGAGCTATGCTCGGGGTCTCTCGTAAGGATAAAATCAGAAATGATGTTATCCGATTAAAGAAACTTAAGTCAGTAGTATGGCTGTTTACCGGTGGTCGAACTATTTTGCTTCTTATTTGAATAATTCATTTGCTAGGTCGTTGCAAACAATACTCATTTATAATTGTGGTACACGATCAAATCACTTATTCAAAGCGACTTTAAGCACTTTTGTAATAATTAACCAATGATATTCCTAATACCTCAAAGATGAACCGCCAAAGAGAATACAGTTGTAGGCTCTTTGTTTAGGTGTACGCTCATTCGAAATATTTGTATGTGTGCTGTCGCAACATTCGGAACACTCTTTTCGGCTGTTTTGTGAGCAATGAGCATAATATCGCGAATCTTTACTTTTTATATCATAGTAATTAAATAACTAAAATATTTATAAGATTGTGCGACGATAGTCTGATTCACGAAAGGAGTCCCGCGGCCATTTGTGGAACTAAATTTGACAGCTCGGCCATATTGTCCTTTGCCAATTCTATGAATTGGGTTATTGTGCAAGATTTCGGTGAGTTAATTTAGCTCCATCAAAGCTTTATATGAATTGTTCATGATACCAATTGTGAAAAATCTCGATTTGAGATATTTTATCAACGATAAAACCGTTCTTGCAA
Organism: Leucinodes orbonalis; assembly: GCA_019425675.1. Lineage (NCBI taxonomy): Eukaryota > Metazoa > Arthropoda > Insecta > Lepidoptera > Crambidae > Leucinodes > Leucinodes orbonalis. Next base: position 2,063 of record PQWD01009744.1, on the reverse strand, counting down.
GCGGAATAAAAAATCAACATTATTTAATACCATCCAACCATTTTTACAAGAGACTTGCCGCCATAATAGGTACTTTTTAGAGTTGCCATATAAATATGTTTTGCCGTATTCATTGGATTTTTCTTTTGAACAGTCTAATTTATTATAAAAGACAACTTTTATCAATAGTTAAGACATTATCGAAATAACTATCTAAAAAAAATGAAATTACTATTATTTTTGTAATTTAATTGCTAATGGGCCGGATAAAAGATACAAATAACTCAAAAAGTAAAAAAAGCGGCAACAGATCAAATTCATATTTAATGGGTTTCAAAAAGAAAACCACAATTAAGTATATTATGGACAAGTTAAGAAGAGCCATACTATAAGTATACGTAGATAAATCGTTTCATTACACTAAAAGACATAAATGCTTAGTAAATATATGAAAAAAAGAGATAAAAACCAATACACAACATTTTTGTTAAACACAAAACATTATAAATATGATATGATTAAATGCAAACCACACATACATTTTGCAGCAGTGCAAAAGGGCAATAGCTCAGTATAACTTACACTCAAAGAGTGAATCTGTGATTTTTAGCTTTTGTCGGAGCAACCTGAGTAAAAGTATTTTTTTTAAATACCAATATACAATGATACATCAACCTAACAGAAACACAATGTATGAAAAGTAGGTAGGTAACATTTTAATTAAAAAAGGATAAATATAAATTAACAACATACTAAAATGTATTTGTTTCTCTAATGTACAAAATATTAAACTTACCTTATTCAAACATTTTAGATACTTTTTAGTAATTATCCTTAAATTTATAGTAGGTAAATACTTTTCCCAGTACTGGTATCATTCCGTCAGGCGACAGACAGGACTTCTTTCGTGAAACAGACTTTTTTTTTTTTTTTTTTTTTATCTTTTTGGCTTTCGCGGTTTGCGTTTAGCCACGGACAGGGTAAAAGGTAGGAAACATTAAATTTATAAAAAACCGGTATATTTTAAAGTTTAGGAAAAGGGTCCAAAAATAGTAAGTAAGCAATACATATATAATACTAGTACATCACTCTTAAAATTTGCAAACAAATACAAATACAAAATATTAATGAATACATAAATAAAAACGATTAATACTAATAACAAAAATTAAATTTTAATATTATTTCCAGTAAGAATATGGCAAGAGTTTATAAATAGAATATTATTCCAAATAAAAAGAGTACTTATACAGGTGGAAAAGGGACCCGAGGGTTATAAATAAAGATAAAAAGATGAGCGGTCATTATTTAGGGCAGAGAGAAATATATGGTTAATATCACCAACATCAGTACCGCAGTCACAAAAATAACTATCGACAATTTTAATATTTGTAAAAATGTGCTCGGGTGCAAGTATGTCCAGGCGTATTCGAATCAAACTAGAGGTGACAGCTTTATCTAGCGTCGTGCAGACTAAAAAACCAGGGTTTAATTGGGATATTGGGCTGAATGTTCTTATAATGTTTACCTTTGGACTGACTACTTATATTCCATTCATTAACCGCAAGACTGATATAGATAAGTCTTGGGAAGATTTGCAAGTCGTGACAGAATTCACATTAGGAAAAGTCACCACAACTACTGCGTCTTTAGCAAATATGTCCGCTTTTTCATTACCAGGTATATTACTATGTGATGGAATCCAGGCAAAAATAACCTGATTACGTTGCAATTTACATTCATGAAGTAGTTCTCTACATTAATGAGGATTGGAGAGATATTCTTAAGATGCAAACGGAAATTTAGCCAACGCTTGTAAAGCACTTTTTGAGTCGAAAAATATGACGGTTTTTCTAAGTTTCATAATCAAAACATATTCTACGATTTAAAACAAACCGTACATTCTCCTGTAAAAACTGATGTTTCTGGAGGAAATTAATTTTTTCATGAATTTTGATACTGATGATGATATATCCAATACCCACATACCTAGATATGTTTTTGCATCTACAAAAACACACAATATAAGTTGTGCCAATACTGCAGCCGTTTACTCCAAACAACATTGGAAATGCTATTAGCCA
>PQWD01009743.1:0-44029 GCA_019425675.1 Leucinodes orbonalis | reverse complement strand
AAAGACTGCAATGTTAAGGCGCTTCTCATCTGAGCTTGCACCAGGTTTCAAAGTAATAATCATCCAGTGTAAACTTCATAATGCATTCATTGGTTAACTGTGTAGTGACTTGGCCGTTAAACATTCTTTCTACCGTTAGTGCTTTATCAAAGCCTACAACGTCGTGGCTATTGGAATCACCGTTTTCCCCAAGTGGCAAATTGTACCGTCAGGGTAGTGGTTCTGGCGACAGATTGGTGCAATGGGTGTCATGAAGCACCTTAGTTTTGTTATCTTGTGTTACTCTTTCAAACGGCCACCATGGCAACAAACATTAACCATAATAATTTAATTAATTGCAGTAAGGAACCTTAGACTTAGCAGCGCTTTGTCTGATTTCATTACTTTTAGAGATAATCAAGCAGCTCCATCGCGACTTGGCTAGATTTTTTACAGAATGTTTTGGTGGATTTAAATTTCCTTTGCAGGGGCATATCGCCATCTCTTAGATCAGTATTACAATAATAGCACTACGCTTTATCTGGTACTAAAATGCTGACGTAGCTTTATCACCCTGGTCATTGTAAAAAAAATATTTACTTTAATATTGTCTGAAATTAACAACCCTATTGCGATAAAGGATGCGCGCTTGGCTGAGCAAAAGTTGTAGTCAGGTATAGCAATCGATTGCGTCTTGCTGTCATTAGAATGATTTTCATTTTGTTACTGGCGTTGTTGTTGTAGGTATTTGTTATTTATTATTCATGGTTGAGCACCATTTTATGAGGTGACTCTTTTTGACCTGATGGTAAGTGATACACCTGACCATGACAGGGTGGCATTGACTGAGACCAACTACTCCGAGACAGTTATTATTCTCCATCAATGCCGCTCTGCGTCTGTCACCCGAGATGACAGATGATAGGTCTCTTCTCTTCAACCTATTGCAGTCCCACTGCTGGACATAGGTCTCCCCATTTTGCCAGAACTCCCGGTCCTCCGCCTTTCTCATCCAGCTTCCACCAGCGACCTTTCGCAAGTCGTCGGTCCATCGGGCCGAGGGCGTCCTACGCTACGCTTGCCAAGACGCGGTCTCCACTCCAGAACACGTCTGCTCCAACGGCCATCGCTCTTGCGACATACGTGACCAGCCCACTGCCACTTCAACTTGCTGATCCGGCGGGCTACGTCGGTACTTTAGTTTCTCGTAGAAATTAAATCATTTCTAATCTTATCCCTAAGAGAGACTCCACGCATAGCTCGCTCCATTGCGCGTTGAGTGACTTTGATTGAGAACCAATCCCGCAGTCAGTGTCCATGTTCAGCTGCGTATGTTATACGGGTAGGACGCATTGCTCAAAGACTTTCGCTTTAAGCATTGCGGAAATGTACGTTAGGACATGAGTAGCTTACCGAATGCCGCCCAGCCCAACTGTAACTGTAATGCAGTTTGGCCTAGGGTAGATTATACTCCCTGCACAACCTCGAGACGGCCGCCATCGACGATATCGTTTTGCATGACACGACTGTTGAACATGAACTTTCGTCTTGTCCAAATCATGCCAAGCCCAACTCGCGGAAGATTTTTAAGCCGTTCAGCATCTCCGCATGCTCTCCATGACTCTGCCACGATGACGATATCGTCCGCAAAACGAAAGATGAGAAATATACTCGTCCTTGACGTTGACGCCTCGTTCAGACCGAGTTCAGGGTCTTGAAGACATCCTCTAATGCGTTTGTGAACAGTTTCGGGATATAACATCCCCTGTCTCACACCACGACGCAATGTATAGTCTTGTCCGCTGGCTTGGATCTGAACGGTCATCGCCTCTGCGTTGGAGAGACACTTCATCACTCGATATATCGCCAGTCGATACCGCGATCGCTGCAGAGCCTCCAGAACAGCCCTGGTTTCGATGAGTCGAAGGCTTTCTCGTAGTCCACACAATGCCATACACAGCGGCTGGTTATACTCTTCGGTCTTCTGTATAAGCTGAGAGACCAACTACTCAGAGACAGTTATTATTCTCCATCAATGCCGCTCTGCGTCTGTCACCCGAGACGACAGATGATAGGTCTCTTATACCCGGTAATTTCAGCTAGCTACAGTGCCCTCATCCCGAACAGAGAAGTGCAAAACACTCGTAGTATCACGGGGCGACATCTGGCACTGCGGAGCTACCTACCGTGTCTACCGCCTAGTGGTACCTCGACATGTGCGAAGGTAAGTTTAAAGGTTACCTGGTAGTTTCCATTGGTAGTGACAGTGGGGGGTGAGTACGTCCTCCCCCCGCACCCCTGCACAGCTGCACTGTGGTACAGGGTGTTGTTGTTGGCGTCCCTCGTCGGCGTCGATGCATATCGCGTCTTGCAGTTGTGCGACATTTTTGAATCCTGAAATTAAGTGGAAGTATAAAATTATTATATAAAATAAATAACTATACACAGACATTCACATAGCGCTATCTAACTAAGCATTAGCCTGTTATATGGATACTTAACAACGGATTAACACAGGATTTGTTTGCTGATGAATGGAAGGATTTATTTGCTTGATGTTTTGTGAGAGATTTCATGCGTGAGAGTATATTTTTTTTAAATTTATTATAATGTAATATCTTTAATTATTGTAAGTGTATTAAACGTTATAATTAAAGTAAAATAAATAAATAAATTAGGTACCTTTTTTATTATATAGTATTTGGAATGAATTCATCCCCTTAAAAACAAAATAAAATCTCTTCAACCTTTCAGAGTTCACTGATGGACTTAGGTCTCCCCCATTTTGCGCCGAATTACCCAGTCCTCCATTTTTCTCAACCAGCCACCACCAGCGATTACGCTTGCCAAGACACAGTCTACACTTACCATTTCCATAAAAATATGTACCTTTTTTTCTAACTAACTACTGCTGTTGGCCGCAGATGGCCTTTTCAGCTTCACCGGGCAATTGGCGAACGCAGATGGCTCTCAGCCTTAAAATGAACACAACGAGCCTAAGGGCGTCGCCGAACGGGACTCGAACCTCGGCTTAGGGCGTTGCGGGGGGATTAAATGTGTACCTATTGCATCTCGGTGTAAATCTGTGACATAGCAGTTTCACTGATATTCTTCAAAGAATCGTCAAAGATAACAAAATTATATTATTTAAAAAAAGCCATTTTTTATGAATTAATATTTTTTTTTCAAGACTTTTTGCTGTTGGTCATAGATGACCTTCATAGCTCCATCTGGCGAATGACGAGTGCTAAATGTTCAGAGCATAGATATCCCAATTGAGATGTCTGTGGTTCAGAGTCAAAGGTTTTTCATTGGTCAACCAGGAGGACGAAGCGACGTCCATTTATCTTTGAAATACCGAAGTGTCGTTCAGTGCTTTGAATCCATATTATTCGCTCTTCTTAACTGTGGAATTGCCAGCTTATGTATTTCCCGAAGTATACGATTTGGGTGTGTTCAAGTCGAGAGTAAATAGGTTTCTTCTAGGTCAGTGTGCTTCATCCTAGACATCGTCGATGTTTAACACCAGACAAGGCGTAATCAAACGCTGGTCTATATAATGTAAAAAATACATAAAACTTTAAAACGAAAACATAGTAAAACAGTAATTGAGAAGCTCAGTTTTGTGACAAAGTTAACGATTTAACCTGAAATGGTTTTAATGCATATACATTCAATCGATGAGACCAAGGTCTGTAAAAATGGCAATTCTGATGGGCACTGCTGCACTATGAACTAGTCATTATCATCATCATCATCATGATGTGCTGCACTATGAACTAGTAATATGATGAAATATTCATGTAACAATTTTCGTGACTTGCTGTTTTTTAACTTATCCGTAAGTCGTGATGAAATTGCTTAAGGACCATCAGCATCAGCCTTTAACGTCTCACCACAGGGCACACAGGCCTTTATGCACAGAACAGCTTAATTAGAGAGCTCATAGCTTAAGGAATAAGAAAGGGCAAAATAGTGTGTAAACTAGGTGTTTTTACGTAGGTTATCTTCTTACATCTGTGATAAAAACAGAGATTCGGGCAATTCCCTAAGCAACTTGACCTGGGAGTAGGGTTTGCCACCGTACTCAAAAATAATATGTCCTCTATATCATTTGGTCGTACTCTATAATCTATAACACTAATAAAGTAGCTAAAATCCTCTTTTTTACAAAATGTTTAGTGCACGTTCCGTAATAATACGCAAAAACCTTAATCAGAATTAAAAAGTCCACTATTTACAAAAATGGTTGATTTATAATGATAACTGGCTGTATTCACTAAAACAATACTTTAAAGACTACTGTTGAAGTTAATCATTTAGAACAAATTATAGAAGGAAAACTTAATTTAAAAGACTAAACATAGACATGGATACTTTATATTCAGAAGTACAATTTTAAAAATTGCTCGAAGCCGAATGTTTAATAACGGCAGACTTTATACAAAAATGCACCGCTGAAAAATGGCAATATTTTTAAAAATTTTTTCAAGAATTGATTGTTTTAAAAAAATTATTAGCTATATACTCTCTGTTCCGCCCACTTCAGCATTTCCGAAGCGTCTTTTCGGTCATAATGTAAAGTGGCGAGAAGAAGACAAGCTTCATTGAATTTAATCAAAAAATGAGCTCTTGATATATATAAATTTAGAGTTAGAATGTTTAGACTCATTCATACCTTTAAAATAATGAAAATTTGTTATGTGCCGCAAGAAGTACTAAAAAATACCTTTTTAAAGATAAAAATAAATGATACTCTTTTTTATAAGTGCATCCTTATTTACCTCCTTTAAAATCAGATATACTTTATTTCTGCTAAAAAAAGTTGCAACCCTACCTGGGGGTAACCACAATCCCTTAAAACAGTTTTGCTGTATTGATACGTCAGCATTATTGTACCAGAAAAGACGAAGTAATATTATTGTAACACTGTTTTAAGAGATGGGGGGTCACTGTTCACGAAGTATGTCAAAATATTGAGTCATTGTAATGATTGCCTCTATATAAATCTTGTGATTTAAGTAAATACCTGAACTGTCATTTTTTTATTTGCTTTAGTTACGAAATTTGTTTAGGAAAATTATAAGATTATATTGTTAATTTTACTAAAAATTATAAAATTATGTGGTTGTTAGTCTTTGCGCCATTTACAGAATGCAAAATGAGTTAGTTCGTCCGTCATATTTCCCAATTTACAGAATGCAAAATGAGTTAGTTCGTCCGTCATATTTCCCAATTTTCAAGTTAGCCGCTTTGTTTCGGGTTCAATGCACTTGGGTCTGAGGTTAACTAATATCTATTACTATTCAGCCTTTATGTCTGCTTTTCAGAAGTTATGTCTGCCTAGATCTTCCTTCCAGCAATGAATTAACCCGTGGCAGCTTTACGAGCTTTTGATAGCGTGACCTCGTGACCTTTGTCAAAGGTCAAAATGATATGACATTTGTACAATCCTCCGATCTCACGATGCTGGCATATTGTTATGGTAGACATATTAAAAGGCTAGATTTTTGAAGCAGGATTGTTTGCTATGATCAGTCAGCCCGGTATTAAATTGACAAAGTTTTATCACTTTATTTTATTACTTTGGGGATAAAATTGATCAAAATTCTTTCTTAGCGAATGCCTGTGTCACAACACCTGCATGCTAAATTTCAGCCCGAACCGTCCAGGGCTGTGATTTTTTTTACACAGCGCCATCTAGGTCCAAGTTAAGCGTGAAGCCTGTATTATGGGTACTAAACAACGGATAAATATATTTTTTTTTGTAAATACATACATATTATACATAGAAAACACCCAGACCATTACAAACAGACATGTTCCTGCACACAAATGTTTGTACTGCCCGGGGATCGAACCTGGAACCCTTGGCGTTGCAGTCGACCCTCAACCGCGACACCAAATGGTCGTGCTTGATAGATCACTTTGTCAGTCACCTTTAAGTTATTTAAATCTCGATTTTTAATATCGATATCTATAGTCGAATCTATCTATACAACACTACTCGAGTTTTTGTAAGAACTGGTGACGACGGCCCAGCCTGTGGTGATTAAATAACTGGTTCGCAGACCGAAACTGTAGCGGTACAGTTAGTAACAGTAAATGTAACACGAGATGGACAATTAAAGATGCGGCCACCATGCTCGCGTCGCAATTCATAAGCGGTAGCGGGTTTGAAAAATATATCTGGTTTTGCAAAACATATAGAATTATTTTTGAAGTTAACGACGCCGTTGATGCCTGCTAGAAACAAAGTTGTGTTGTCAGGGTTTGGTTACATAAGTCATGTGGAATTTAATTACTTATGTAATACTGTTCTTTCTCTCCAACCTGTCCACTGCTGGACTTATATGCATCAGTGGACTGCAATGTCCTATGACCAGCAGTGGACTAATGTTTGAATGGAGAAGACCTATGTCTCCCCCAATTAATTCATGCCGATTCTTCGTTTTCGTTATCACGCCTCCTTACGCCTACTTGTCGCGATTGAAAGCTTATTCGCCGCGAAAGTGGCAGGTGGAGATGATTCTAGACACAAGCTCCGTCACTTATATTCTTCTACCCGTCATGTAAAACAGTGTATATGATTTTGCCATTCCTTTCATCAGATAGCCATGTGTAAGAATTTCTAAAAAAGTACTTGTAAACACATTAATGGCATATTAATATTAAACTATAATAAATCTAGTTACTGCATTTCAATCGACTGAAATTTTACGAAACTCGAAAAATAAACGTTTTACAAAATTATATTCTTTTATCTTATACGTATTCATTTCATTTTATATAACCTACAACCTCTGACAGTAACATAAAATGTACAAATTATTCCTATCGTCCACTCACGTCCCCTCGAGGCCAAATAAATTATGTATCCACTGGACCCCCAACCATACTACGTTCTATTTGACAAGAGTGGATTTTATAGATTACTGGCTGCCCTGACAGACGCTGTCCTGTCAAATAGATTATGTCTTTCGAAGGAAAGTAGTTCATGTAAATATTACAAATTACAAAAGGAGCATAAAATCGTTCGAAGTTATGTACGAATTTGCCTGTCAGTGGTTTGAGGTAACGCTTTGTTGCTATATATTTTATAAGATTTGGATTGCTGACAATTAATTTGCTTACACACTCTTTACGGGTAGGCTCATGCTCCTCGGTAGGGACGTTTCATGAGCTCATGATGATGAATTTGCATAATCTTCAACTATCTCAATTATATTTTTATTTTTTCTTTAGTTCCATAGAAAATGGAATTTAAAGCAAACGAATCCTATATTCGTGTCCTTGGTCTAAGGTACCTCCCTACACATTTCATAAAATCATTTCAGCCGTGCTTGAGTTAAAAATAGTGTAACCAAAACGACTTTCTTTTATATTATGTAAATTTGTGGTTTTCCGCTCGCTTTTATAGCTTGTATCACATAACACTGGTCTGCATATTTATTTGAAAACAGCAATCCATTTTTAGTAAATTTCGCACCTGAAATTTTATTCTTCAGCTTATAGTTGGTTCTCCAATGTAATATCGCTGAATTGATGGCCGTTGGAGCAGACGAGTTCTGGAGTGGAGACCGCGTCTTGGCAAGCATAGCGTAGGACGCCCGGACCGATGGACCGACGACTTGCGGAAGGTCCCTGGTGGAGGCTGGATTAGGAAAGCGGTGGACTGGAATTTCTAGCGCATGAGGGAGACCTGTGTCCAGCAGTGGACTGCAATAGGTTGAAAAGAAGAAGCGATGTTATTGTAACAAATAACCGAATGTGACGTCAGAAGGGAAGTTAAGAGAAGAAGAACAGCGGCGTAGGTGGATCGATGACTTGGTGGGTAGAACTAAAAATAAGGGGATAGTCAATTGACGTCGACTGCCAAGAACTGACCAACGTGAAAGTTATTGGGAAGGGGATGACTTTGTAGCCAATGTAGTCAACATCCAATGGCTACCCTAGTCCCTAGGAACTGGCCCTTTTGAAAGTCATTACGAGATGGACAGAAGAATTGGCTACCAATCGATGTTGACTACTAGGGAGGCGCCCGACTCGCGTCGATGATTCGATGTCCTGAACTGCTCAGCTATTTCAGAGTTTATAAAAATATATAGTGTTGCTGTTCAGTTTTTTTGGATGCTTTTTCTCAGCAGGCCAAAACCACTGAGCATTTTTGTGCTTATTTTTGGTAATTTCAATATTTTTTTATTGTCTTTTGTTTTTTCGTTGTTCTTAATTGATAATTGTAAGCTCAAATTGAATAAATGGATTTTGAATTTGACTTTGAGGGATGTTTTTGAGCTGAAGGCAGTGACATTAGCTTGGCGTTTTATTACGTATTCTAGGAGCTCTAAGTTCCGTCATTTATTAGAAAAATGTATAAACCTGCTAGTCGAAACTGGGTTGTTATTTTTGCCATCGAAAGAAATTGTATTTCTTTCCCGTCTTATGACTAGGGTCTCTGACCAATAGACCGGTCCGAGGCGGTCTGCATTATAACCTAAATTGCATAGTTTACAGTATTAATTAATCGAAACTAGTTTATCGAATACTAATAGAGTGCAGTGACCAAATGCTGGCTGACAATTCATTAAAGCATAAGACCCGTACACCGAATTATTCAGCATAAATTACTCGAATGCGGCTCACGGAGATATCGATTAGGATTAGTTTAATGTGATTGTGTTAGATAACGATGTTTTTGCATAAAGCAGACACAAGAAAACTGAATTTAAAATTTAAAAAAATAAAGTCAAAAATCAAAATATCTTTATTCAAATAAATCTTTGACATATACTTTTGATCACCAGGTCAGGCATATCACTCAACTGATGGTACGTGATACGCATGACCATAACATAGCGGCATTGATGGAGACCAAAAACTGATAGACAGATATTATTCTTCGTAAATCGCCATTACGCCCGACACCAGAGACAACAGATGTTAGGTTTCTTTCACCCGGTAATTTCACTAGATACAGTGCCCTCATCCCGAAACACGAAAGTGCACAACACTCCTGTTTCACGGGACGATAACTGGCACTGCGGTGGTATCTACCTTGACGGCTCAATATCGAGTCTACCACATAGTAATATTAGAAAGTTTTTAGATTTATTTAAATGGAAGTCAATTTGTATTCTTTAATTCAGTGCAAAGCTATAATGAGTGCATGCAACGCGGCAGTCCGTGTCAAGACCTCCGAAGGTTGCTACAAGGAACCGAGCGAGACCCATTTCGAATTTTACTGGTTTTTAGAGTTCCCTCCACAATTTATTGTATGCTCATTGTAATGTTACTAATGTATTAATAACAATATTTAGTCCATCTACTGATTGCATAGTGAAGACAGCAGATGGATGTCAACTGCTAGGGATCTGCCCGCGTGGAAATCATTTGGGGAGGCCTACGTTTAGCAGTGGACATTTTAGGCTGTAATGATGATAACAATATTTATCTATTCCGTTGTTAAACACCTATATTACAGGCTAGATACTTAGTTTGGGAGTATTCAGTCTGTGTGCATGTTGGTGATTTACTTTTACTTTTCAATTTCTCTCTTCTACTCCGGACTTCAGAGTTACGAGTGCCGGTATTACTTCATCATTAGCTCATTATACGTCCTTATCGAGGGCACGAGCCTATCCGTAACGGGTGTATAGGCCTTAGTCGTCCAAGCGGGCTCAGTGCGGATTGGTCGATTACACGCACAACCTTTGAATACATTCGCAGGAGTGCGCAGGTTTCCTAACGGTGTTTTCCTTCACTGTAAGAGCGTCGGATTAACGTACATATTATTTCGAAAAATATTGGTACACAGCTGATGCTATGTCATTTTGACAAATAATTTTCTAATATTTTTGCTTAATAATTTTAGTAATTTAAACTAGGAATAAGTAATCGAATTCATTTACCTACGCAAAATAATTTCTGATTTTTCATTTTGATCACTTCGGCTTTTGCACCATTTTAATACGCAAGCCGTTTTCTTTTCAGATTCCTTGCGAGCCAAATCTCTTAATATTTGTTGCTTCCCATACCAAAAACTAGCTGAATTATAGACGCTTTTGTTGTCAGTGAGACTCTATCCGTATTTTTATACGTCCATTAAACGGTTAGTTTTTATACGGAACACTTTCGAGATACTATCTCGCGCTTGCCCGTCAAATCTCTCAGCAACCACGTCGCCTTGGAAGGCTTTTGAGATCGCGAATATAATATAGAGCAATTATAACGAGAATTTAACAAGTTTACTTTTGCCACTGACAATTTCTTAGTCACACAATGACGGGGGGAAATTACATTTTAATTGTGAACCTTGTTACGTTTAAGTTAAGGTTGTATGTTTTAGGTAAGTTAAGGGCACATTTAATTCGGTGAATAAAGCAGTTATGACTGCGGAGGTTATTATTTTGGAATTTAACGCGAGCTGGTTTTAATTTTCTGTATTTTTCATATTAATAATAGTGAACACAAGTAAATCAAATTATTTTTTTGAATATTACCTGTTTCCCTGACTCTTTTACACAGCGCCAACTAGCCTCAATCTTGTATAACGGGTACTAAACAACTGATAAACATACTTATATACTCATTTTTGTAAAACATACATATTTTAATAGAAAACACCCAGACCAATACAAACAGACATGTTCCTATTCTTAATGCACACAAATGTTTGTATTGCCCGGGGATCGAAACCCTTAGTGAGATAGCCGACGTCTCAACCGTTACACCAAACTGGTCAACAATATCTTTTTAAAAATAAAGTTTGAATTAAAAAGATGTCACACATTTTATACCTTAGCGTTCTAGATTTATATTTCAAACCTAATGACCATTTCAATAGGTATTATATTCAAATTTGTCAAAGATCCGATTGTCAGTTTGATTGTCAATTGGGAAATTTGTATCCTGGTCAGAGATCCTGGTTGGCCGGATCCGTTAACAGATGACAAACAGACGTAATAACTTATTATGTATGACATTGAGTCATTGTGTAAGAATTTTAGTACCGGACAAAATGAACGTTGAAAAGGAAAGTTGATATATTGAAAATAATTACCACTTGTATATTATAAATATACTAGCGACCCGCCCCGACTTTGCACGGGAGCAATGCTAATACTAAATACACTACAGAAGAACACAGTTTAGTATGAATATCTATAATATACTTACTTAACGTTGGAAACTTTTTGGATGAACGTGTTGTTTATAATGAATTTTTACATAGTTTAATTAAGTATCACATAAATTAATGGCATGATGAGGAAACATTTGCACATCGATAGATCGATAAAACATGTATGTTCGCCAATTAGTTCATAAGACCTGAAAAATGTATTGACCATGTTTTTATGCCATTTATTATTGCTATATTATATATATTATTTGTTTTAAATCATATGTGCAATCGTAGCTGTATATATTTTTAATTGAATAAATAAGAAACTTTAGGACGCTTAGGCTCCTTGTGTACATTTTAAGGCAGAGAGTCATCTGCCCTTGTCAAATGCCCGGTACAGCTGTAAAGGCCATTTGCGGCCAACAGCAGTAGTATGGTCGAAAAAAAGAGCACACTTTGTTTTATACTTTGTAGTGATGAGGGTCATTTGAAAAGTTCTTTGACTAATATATTAAATGATACCATATGATTTTGATTTTATTTTTCAACATACTCTCTCCAGAGCTCCAAACGTTTTTTCTACTTATTTTTTCTTCTAAGAAAACTAAAAATCTTTTAAGACATATACTATAATCTACACCAGCGTAAAAATAATATTCTGTTTTCGTACCCATGAAAGAGGAACCGTGTTACCCGAATGTAACACGAGTGAAGTCGCGGGCAAAAGCTAGTATACTATAAAACAAAGCGACCTACATTGGAATGCACTTATCCAATGAGTCTATTGCCCTACTGCAAGGGACCGGTCCGCATCTGTACCAATGGGTCGGCGAATGCATCCGGGATCATCTCGTGCATTTTGTATCTAAGACGATCGACATGTACGTAATTGTTAGACATCATTTAATTTTCTTTATGTTACAAGTGTGACGCTCACCTGATGTTAAATGATACGCCTGACAATGACGGAGCGGCATTGATTGAGATCAACTGATCATCATCAGCTCATTAAACGTCCCCACCGAGGGGCACGAGCCTACCCGTAAAGGGCGATTAGGCCTTAGTCGTCCACGCGGGCCCAGTGCGGGTTGGACGACTTCACACACAACCTTCGAATCCCTTCGCAGGCATGCATGAAGGTTTCCTCACGATGTTTTCCTTCACCGTAAGAGCGTCGGATAACGTACATATATTTTCGAAAATTCGAAAATACATTGGTACGTGTCGGGATTTGAACCTCAGCCCTCCCGGTAGGAAGGCGACAGTCCACATCACTGAGCCACCGACGCTCAACTGATAAACAGTCATTATTCTCCATCAATGCCGCTCTGCGCCCGTCACCCGAGACAACAGATGTTAGGTCTCTTCTACCCGGTAATTTCACTAGCTACAGTGCCCTTATTCCGAAACACAAAAGTGCATAACACTCCTGTTTCACGGGATGATATCTGGCACTACGGCTTAAAGGTTCTAGAATGTATACCATGTACCGGCAAATGCAGTGCTCACAATATGGACCCATGGCCTGAACATATTGACTACCAACTTTGATAAACAATTAACTAATTAGATGCATAATCGCACTCAAAAAGTTTTCGCGGCAAAACTTTGCATCATCATCATTACAGCCTAATTATGTCCACTGCTGAACGAAGGCCTCCCCTAATGATTTCCGCGCGGACCGATCCCTTGCAGTTGACATCCATCTGCTACCCGCCACCTTAACCAGATCATCCGTCCATCTGGTTGGGGGTCGGCCTACGCTTCGCTTTCCGTTACGTGGACGCCACTCGATAACCTTTCCGCCCCATCGGCCATCGGTTCTACGCACTATGTGCCCTGCCCACTGCCACTTCAACTTGCTAATCCTCTGGGCTATGTCGGTCACCCTAGTAAACTTTGCATGCTGCTGAAATAATACAAAAGTCCGTTCTCCAGGTCCATCCATCTATCACAATATAAAATTTCAATCAAATCCGTTCAGCCGTTTAGGCGTGTAAGCGTAGCAAAAAGACAGGCAGACAGTTGTTAACTTATACATTAACATATTGTTACTATATTAGTATGGATATTAAAGCGAATGTCTTCATCATAGTAGCTCGCTCCAATCTTTAAGTACAATCAGTGGAAAATCTAAGAAGATTTATACAAACTTACATTCCTATTGTATCCCCTTAGGGGTGGAATTTATCAAAATCCATTCTAAGGGGATGCCTCTGTCTCTATGACAGTCAGAGCTTTATGAATGCAAAGTCTCAGCCCGACCGGTTCAAAATTGACAAAGTTTCATACAAACTGTCATCCCCTATTTTATCCTCTTTGGGGGCAGAATTAATCAAAATCTTTTCATAGGGGATGCCTATGTTGTAGTGGTTTCATGCATGCAGTCTCAGCCCGCTAGGTAAAAACATTGACAAATTCATCCCCTATTTTATCCCCTTGGGGGTAGAATTAACAAATCCTATCTTAGCGGTCCATCTACCTGCATGCAAAATTTCAGCCCAATCCGTCTAGTGGTTTGGGCTGTGCGTCGATAGATCACTATGTCAGTTAGTCAGTCAGTCACCTTTGAATTATATAAATAAATAAATATATCCACTGACATTCACACAGCGCCATCTAGCCCCAAGTTAAGCGTAAAGCCTATATTATGGGTACTAGACAACGGATAAACATAGCTACTTATATAAATTTTATTTTTGTAAATACATACATATTATATAGAAAACACCCAGACCATTACAAACAGACATGTGTATGCACACAAATGTTTGTACTGCCTGGGGATCGAACCCAGAACCCCTGGTGTAGCAGCCGACGTCTCGACCATTACACCAGATGGGTCGTCGAAAAGTGCTTTAACTATTAAGTATTTTAACCCATAGCAAACGAACTCGATATATATTTAGATTGTCCATATAAATCAATATGGACAAAACATTGATTCGTTCACCATATAACGGTGTGCTGAGGTCATGACTGGCCGAGGCGGGGAAAACCGCGCCTCGGAACTAGTCGCCATGTCCCGCTATGCTTTTGTTATGTTCACGATGTGGAGTTAATTCGCACAGAAATTGTTTGATTGGTTGTCCGAGTCAGGTAACAGTATAAATATGACTGCTAGGTAGGCTCATAGGTTTGATAACGGTATAGTTTAGGCTTATCATACCTACATTGAATGGATGATTAATATGTATAGGGAGGCAAGAAACCGGTCTGATTATTAAATGACTTTAAACCTTAGATAAATAATAAATCTCACTCAAAATGTGTCCGCGGAAAAATCTCTCCATTGTGTCAGTTGGGAAGAATTTTAATACAAACAGACATGTTCACGCACACAAATGTTTTTATTGCCCTAGGTTTAAACTTTGAGCCCTTGGTGTAATAGCCAACCGACTTTTCAACCATTACACGACTTTGTAGACAGTTTGTCAGGCTCCCATCAAGCAACCGTATTTTTTTCTAAATGGCCGCTGCTGTTTTCCGCAGGTTGCCTTTACAGCTTCACCGGGCAATAGGAGAGCGCAGATGGCTCTCAGCCTTAAACATTTTTACGAGCCTGAGGGTGTCCCAGAGCGAGACTCGAACCTTGGCTTAGAGCGTTGTGGAAGGGTTAGGTAACCACTAGGTTACACATACTAATGTTAACATGCTAATGTTTGAGGATAAAAGCAGCCCGGCACACGAACCGAACCTAAAGATAAACGCGCCGTAGGCCCTCTCCGGCCAGGGCGGTGCCTTGAATGCTTCTTAATGCTTTATTTTCTAGTACATTATAATAAATAATAATAAATATCCACTGACATTCACACAGCGCCATCTAGCTTCAAGTTAAGCGTTAAGCCTGTATTATGGGTACTAAACAACGGATAAACATATATATATATATATATATATATTTAATAATAGGCCGTAGTCTACGCGGGTTATGTGCGGATTACCGGATTCCCATATGTAAGGTCAAATTCGAAGTTCTCTATATTTCCATCTGGTAACAATGATGTAAAAAGTATAAATTCGTGATATGCTCACAAAACAATCGAAAAAAGTGTTCCGAATGCAGTGACAGCACACATACACATATTTCGAATGAGCGTACATTTACCTGAACAAAAGCCTACAAACTGTATTCTCTTTGGCGGTTCGTTTTTGAGGCACGGATGGCGTATCTATCTTTATATATACAGAATATCATTGACTGGCAACCCTACATATGACAATGCAAAACCTTTGTATTTACGTATCCTACGGACGAGCTTGTTTTTGTGTCCGTATAAATAGGATTAAATACTTTGAATAGGCTCTCCGCTACGATCGTCATTGTGTTCGAGTATTGTAAATAAACGCTGGTACAGTCAGCTATAAAATTATTTTTATTGGTAGGCAAACAAGCTGATAATTCACCTGATGGTAAGTATTATCGTCGCACTTAAATACAATAAAATAAAAAAAAATAATAAATCTATTTATTCAATTTAGGTCCATAAAGAACACTTATGAATGTCAAATGAAGCTACTACTCACAAATCCAACGACTTGACAGGCTAAGGCATAAAGCCTTAAGCTTTGTGGTCACAAGTCTCAAGGAGCAACGAGAGAGTTACCGCCTTTGTGTAAGGAAGAGCACATATGAATTAGGGAATCTTGGACGTCCGGTAACCGTACTCGCCAGAACACAACGAGTTCGTTGTTGTTCAATATTAGTGTTATTTTTTCAATTGAATAGGAGGCAAACGCAAATACGGTTCACCTGATGGTAAGTGACGTTTTTATGCCTTTTTAACATAAATTGTATGTTACGATGATATTGCTTTTTAATTTAAAAGAAGGGGAACAATTATATTGATGACTGTAAAAATAGTTATTTTAAGACCAAGGAGTAGAAAGGTACGTTTCATTCATTCTTCTCCGCTTTTGACGCAGCAAGCGCCCTTTATAGGAAGCTTCCTTATTGTAGGGACGACTCCAGTCTGAGACGGGAGTTAATACTTATCTAAGAAATAATAATAAATAAATATCCACTGACATTCACACAGCGCCATCTAGCCCCAAGTTAAGCGTGAAGCCTGTATTATGGGTACTAAACAACGGATAAACATACTTATATACATTTTTTGAAAATACATACATATTATACATATAAAACACCCAGACCATTACAAACAGATATGTTCCTGCACACAAATGCTTGTACTGCCCGGGGATCGAACCCGGAACCCTTGGTGTTGCAGCCGATGTCTCAACCGCAACACCAAATGGTTTGTCAATCAAGATATGCATGACTGGATCTAGATTTTATATAATGAAGCTTACACTTACTTAACTTTTCCTTTAGCTTAACACTTTAACAATAGATTTCTATTTTGTCCGGACATAGACAGGATTCCAGAATCCTGGTGGTTAAAAGGTTAATCGAAGTCCGTATTCTACTAATCCATATTAATATTATAAAGCTGAAGAGTTTGTTTGTTTGAACGCACTGATCTCAGGAACTACTGGTCCAATTTGAAAAGTTCTGTAAGTGTTAGAAAGCTTATTTATCGATGGATATATGGCTATATATCCTCACGCTACGAGAATAGAAGCGCAGCAGCAATGAACAATGTTTTAAAATTGGGGGGGTTGTTTAGTTGCTCTGCGTACGCTGCGTAAACGGTTTCGCAAAAGTCATGTATGAGAGTATTGTTCCCCTCATAAAGGTATACAAAAAAGTTTTTGACATCATATGTCTATCTTTTAAGGTTAGCTTCATATAACCTCTTTTTTGTTTTTTTTTTTCTAAAATAATTCATTATTTGCGAAGGTGTTATCATAAATATGATGTTAATCCTACTTTATTAATCATAAGTATTTCATTTTAAACAAAATTGCCCTTTACATCATTCAACTTAAATGAATATCTTATGAGATATCGCAGTTTTAACTCACCTATATAAACGAACGAAAAGTAGCGGCTTAAAGTGAGCGTTGGGCCAAAGTAACTATTCCACGCGAACGAAGTCGCGCGCAAAAGCTAAATTATAAATGACTAGCTTTTGCCCGCGGCTTCGCTCGCATTAAATTCGGGATAACACGGTACTTCATTTATCACTATACATAGGATTTCCCCTCCCTCCAACTTTAAAGGTTTCGGGTCAATTTCAGAATTTTTATTAGCAAAAATATGTTATAGTGAGCTAACCTTAAAAGATAGACATATGCTGTCGCGGACTTTTTTGTAGACCTTTAAAAGGAGAACAATACTCTCATACATGACTTTTGTGTAACTTTAACCGTTTACGCAGCGTACGCAGCGGAAGCTCCAAGTATGAAAAAATACCCCGATTTTGAAATTTTTCATTACTGCTCCGCTTCTTTACTCGTAGCGTAATGATATATAGCCTTCTTCAATAAATAAGCTATCTAACACTGAAAGAATTATTCAAATCGAACTAGTAGTTCCTGAGATTAGCGCGTTCAAACAAACAACTCTTTAGCTTTTATATATAGTATAGATTAAAAAGTTGTTTTATTATTACTACACTTCCTGACCCCGGCGAAGTTTGTTCCGCCTTAGAAATAATAATAAATGTACCAATTTTTTATTTGTTTCATACCATGTTTTATGTCACGTCCCACAAGAATAAGATAAAAAGTCACCAGGTATCCTGTTTTGAGGTACCCACCAATTTTCTGTCAAATGACAAAACGTAAATTCCTTTCCACATACCACGTTGAAAGAGTTGTCATCATCATCATCAGCTCATTAAACGTCCCCACCGAGGGGCACGAGCCTACCCGTATAGGGTGATTAGGCCTTAGTCGTCCACGCGCGCCCAGTGCGGGTTGGACGACTTCACAAACAACTTTGAATCTCTTCGCAGGCGTGTATGAAGGTTCCTCACGATGTTTCCTTCACCGTAGTAAGGCGTCGGATAACGTACATATATTTTCTAAATTCGAAAATACATTGGTACGTGTCGGGATTTGAACCTCAGCCCTCCCGGTAGGAAGGCGACAGTCCACACCATTGAGCCACCGACGCTCCTAAAGAGAGAGAAAGAGTTGTCAACATAGTGATAATTCAATCAGTGAAATTGTATTTAATCCAATGTTTTGTACGCTGTTCGAAACTAATCGATACTTGGCAATTCTGAATCGAGTTAGCAGTGTCGTGTCACAATTTCCCATCTAGATAATACTGCCTCTAAGGGCAACCGAAATCTTATCTTCGGTTTGAAGTGGGTTAATTATTTCTGGATACCTATTCACACTAAGATCGGTTTCCCCAATAAATTGGCGGCTGAAGCGTCTTATTTAATGGCCATTGCTTAATAATCACGGCTCACTTTACTGATAAGGTTAAATGTTAGCCCGTTACTGTTCTTCAGTTTCGATAAGAGTAGTTCGTTAGTGTGGGTTTTGTTTTGTAGTTTTTGCTGTTCATCAAGTTCAGATCTTTGTAACCCTTTCACGTTTTAGGGTTGTGTTTTGACCTGACATGGGGCAACTTAATTACTTTTTAAAAACTTGTAAGTGTTCAGTATATGGATAAGACGAGAACGCAGAAATTTTCGTCATTCGGTTAGCTATAATTACAGACTTTAAATTCAAGATTTCAAGACTGTAGGGCATTAATTTCGAAGTTGAGTGCAAGCAAATTTTCGCATTTCGGTATTCTCCCCCATTCGCAATAAAATACCAAACCTTATTTTCATAAAAGTGCACTTTATTTTACATGTCGTTTCATTGATCACTTTTGTTTATTTGCAATATTATATTTTTAAATACACTGAAACCAATAAATATTAAGTCAATTAATGTTAGTGTGCAATGACGTCACGTTTTAATAATCTCATACAAAATATATGGAAACGTTCCTTTTTGACAGTTCATAAAAAGTGCGTCAACGATTAGTGGTGTCAAATACCCATTTATGACACTTACTCATGATCATCAAAATAGAACTAGTAGTACTACAAAACATCAACTATAACTTTACAGCTTCATCGGGGGCCTATAATAGGGCTTGGCACAAGTTTGTCTAGATATAATTACTTTTTACAGATAAAAGGCTGCTTCATAAAGACTTGGCTAGTAATTTACAGTTTTTTGTATGTGATGGGTATTGCCATGTAATATGTAATTTAAAAATACTTTTTTTAAATCCTAGCATACATTACGATTTGGCGGTCTCTCTCAAATAAAATATCTTTTCATTCCAGCATATTAAAGCTATGTGTCACAACTATAAAACCGTACCCAAACTGTGGTTAAGCATAACTAATTCGGAAACACCGCAAAGTCTTAGTAATTAACCGCACTAAGTTACAAGGAACTTTTTACATTGCTGGCGTCAATTTCTTTGTCATACGAAGGTCATGATCAATGATTCACTTTTAGTACGACAAAAAGGTGTTGAGTAAAACCTAAACGACACTGTTTAAGTATAATATGTTGGTTACAATATATATATATATATTATTATATTATATTATTATGATGAATAAATATTCAAAGACATTCACACAGCGCCATCTAGCCCCAAACTAAGCATTAGCCTGTAATATTAAAACTAAACAACGGAACATCCAGACGATTACAAAGAGACTGTGTACTATCCGGGAATCGATCCCGGTACCCTTGGTGTTGTAGCCGACGTCTCAACTATTACACCAAATAGATTTTACAATGTGTCTAGATTCCTGGCGACCAAAGGGTTAATATCAGGTCCTGATCAAGAAAAAATAAAAATACTTATACTTGTAAGAACTACGTCAATATCAGCCTATGAAGTTCTAAATCATAGCACAGGCTTCCCATATTCAACCGAAAAATAGGCCGTAAACCAACACGACTCTAAAAGCTCTGAAAATTAAAACATTAATTGAAAAAGCTCAATCACGGGTTCTGATATACATTTTGCCTTTTTTAATCAATCTCAACTCAACACAGCTCTCTAGACTCCATGAACGTAGACCTAGGTCGGGAGAAAGCGCTAGGTGTTTGAACCTAGAAAGCTGGCTTCGATGGAAAGCAACAGCTTGCATCTGGCTGGATTCTTAATATCTACTCGTAACATAACATTACGGTAACTAACAAACATAGGTACTTTCCGAAATAGTTATGTTAAATTGAGTGAAGTGTTAAATATTTGTGAAGTGTGTCTGGAAGAGATAGTTCTAAGCGATAAGATCGCCTGCAACGTTTTATTCTTAATTGACGACCCATTTGGTGTAATGGTTGAAACTTCGGCTCTTACACCAAGAGTTCCGGGTTCGATCCCCGGGCAGTACAAACATTTGTGAACATTGGTCTGGGTTTTTCTATGTGTGATATGTATGTCATCATCATCATCAGCTCATTAAACGTCCCCACCGAGGGGCACGAGCCTACCCGTATAGGGTGATTAGGCCTTAGTCGTCCACGCGGGCCCAGTGCGGATTGGACGACTTCACGCACAACCTTCGAATCTCTTCGCAGCAGGCGTGCATGAAGGTTTCCTCACGATCTTTTCCTTCACCGTAAGAACGTGATAATCAATTATTTAGCGGAGTTTCGGTCTCCATGTATATAAATCGAGCCTACCCGTAAGGGTGTCCACCCGTAAGGGTGTATAGGCCATAGTCGTCCACGTTGCCCCAATGCGGGTTGGCCGACCTCACGCAAAACCTTTGAATCTCTTCGCAGGCGTGCGTAGGTTTCCTCGCGGATAAACGTACATATATTTTCGAAAATTCGAGAACACATTGGTACGTGTCGGGATTTGAACCTCAGCCCTCCTGGTAGGAAGGCGACCGTCCACACCATTGAGCCACCGACGCTCTATATATATGTATTTACAAAAAAATATATATGTAAGTTTATCCGTTGTTTAGTACTCGTGATTCACCAAAGGCCCTAATTCCCTGACCCCACCCTGTATTTCCCTCTTCCATTGTAAAGCAATGCCCTCGCTCTTCCGGAGTTACGGACATGGGCGATGTACCAATGGTATTACTTACCATTAGGTGAACCGACTGCTTGTTTGAATAAAAAGATTCAAATTTATTACTTTATAGGGTACATTATTCGCCAGGGTCATTGTTAATTATAAAGTTAATTACACTGGCACTTACATATGGCTTTTAAGCTCGTTTATTTCGAACTGTGACGTATATTTCATTATGTAACAAGTCTACTTTTAATTTCACCCTCAATGCTTCCAAATTGGGGATACTACGAGACAATAAATAAATGGGTGGCCATTAAAAAAGCGACTTATAAATAATACAATTTAATTTAATTTAATTGTACCAATTTAATTTAAAAAGCAAAAATACTTGTCGGTGAGTGCAGGTTCTAATCACGTACCAATTTCGAATTTTCGGAATTATATGTACGTTTATCCGCGAGTAATCCTACGCACGTCTGCGAAGATATTCAAAGGTTTTTCGTGAGGTCGGCCAACCCGCATTGGGGCAACGTGGACGACTATGGCCTATACACCCTTACGGGTGGGCACCCTTACGGTTAGGCTCGATTTATATACATGGGGACCGAAACTCCGCTAAATAATTGATTATCATATAAGACCACCTAGATAACATTTGTTAAGTTGATTTCGATGATTTTATGGTTAGTTTCTAATTTTATTATTCATAGATTACGATGCATGTATATTAAATCTACTTTATTTATAAAATCGGCAATTTTCCTTACTGGAGAGACTTTAATAAATGTGAAAACGGTTTCCTCTTATCTTACTTCATTACTAAGAAATTCATGATTTTATTGAACATTGTGTTTAAATTTACTGCCAGAATCGCCAATTTTACGGCCCTACAAATCAGTGTGACACAAATGAATCTCTTTATTATCGATACGAGGATATTACTAATGTAATCGGAATTGCTGAAGTCTCCCTTTACGATTATGGTAGCAATTTACTGCCTATTGGTTCCAACTTATTTGTTTAAATAATAATATTCTTTATTCTCACAACAAACATTAAACTAACATCTATTTAAATTCAAATAGTATGAATTCACAGATCATTTGTTTGAGATTGGTGTTTTAGCTTGGCAATACGAGGTACCTGTTTCATAGGTTTCATGTTGTACACTTCAAATCACCATGGTAAACTGATGCTAAAATTAAATGATGCATAAATAAAGACATTATGCAAAGTAAATAAACTTATATATTTAGAAACTAGTTGTATTTTAATATTATATTGAGCCTTTGACACGAATGGGCCGGCTTGTCCCAAGTGTGTTGTGATTGGTAGATTGATTGAGATAACCAGAGGCTTCGAATTCTCCTTTCACCCTTGCTAATTCTCTGTCTGCCTTTTAAAGATCGACAACAAAATAACGACAAGCCCGCGAACAACTTTTAGAAAATCCCCTGATACATGCGGTAGAAAATGCAAAGAGATGAAAAATTTCTGCGCAAGCCCAAAGGTTCCAGCTGTTCAGTAAGATCTGGATGATCGACCATTCAAGCCGCTCTCTTTTGGATGCGGTCAAGAGGAAGAACTTGGTATTGCATCGCCCCCGCCCAGAGATGGAAGCAGTATTCCATATGGGGCTAAACTTGCTAAATTATAAAGTTGCAAGCGATCTGTTGAGCACACCGAGCTTCATAGAAGCCATCTTAGACTTTTCTCTTAAATGACCGCGGAACTGGACGTCACTCGATATGTCGTCGCCAAAAATACCGACACTGCTGCTGCTGGAGTCAGGGGAGTGCTTTGGAATTGAGGCGATACGATAAAGGACGCTTTTTGTGCAAAGTGCGCAAATTTGTGTCTTTTTGGGATAAAATTCTACATGGTTATGCCTACCTCAATCAGAGACTTGTTGTAGCATAGCCTCAACGTCAGGCACAAGTCCGTTTCGGCACTCGGTTATGTTTTTCGAGATGAGTTAGCACGGCCGGTTTAAGATGTTTATTTTTTATTGTATGACGCAATGATGTAAAAAGTATAGATTCATGATATGCTCACAAAACAATAAAAAAAAGTGTTCCGAATGCAGCGACACACATACACATTTCGAATGAGTGTACATTTCCCTAAACAAAAAGCCTACCACTGTATTTTCTTTGGCGGTTCGTTTTGAGGCACAGATGGCGTATCTACCTTTATATATACAGAATATCATTGGTATGACGTATGTATGTCATAGTGTTAATAAATTCAATGCCTGTCACACCTTTCAGCCACGATCATAGCTGTACCAAAATCAGAACTGCATTGACATACAAACGATAACGGTTATCCGAACCTATCAACGGTCTACAATTATTTGCTATAAAATTCCATCGTCCAATACTCTATAATGACGGTGCATTTAGTACTTAGTAGTCCACTGGGCCTGTTAAACATTATAAAGATTTATCACCTACTATTTTTCCTTAGTATTTATTATCTGTGGTAGGTATTAGTATAAGTACAAGTACGTATAAGTTGGTAAAACTAGACGACCAATGCTGTGAAAGTTCTATTCGACATTGTCACTGCTGGACATACCCGTAAGTCTCCTACATTTTGCATTGCACTTCCAAAGCTTTTCCCATCCAGCCTCCACCAGCGACCTTTTGCAAATCGTCGGCTCATTCGGCAGGAGGGAGTCGTACGCTTCTTTTCGTCGCGACCGGGTTCTCTATAGATTCGAACCCTATTCACGCATATGTACCAGGTTGCTTTTCTTTATCAAACATATGCCACCCTCCCCGCAACGCCCTATGCCGAGGTTCAAATTCGCTGATGCCCTTGGACATCACCATAATCATCGTAAATTAAAGCATTAAGTGAATTAAAATATTATAAGCGGCACAATGTTTTGACGTAAATTTTGAAGAAAAGGTAGCTAAATATATATCTCTTAATCTGTCCCCCATAGATAAAAACAATATTTAGAAAAAATAAACTGTCAAATTGGGCTATCACAGATCTAACAACCTAATTCAAAATATTATGCCTTAAACAACAATCTACTAGCTGGTAGACGAGTGGTAGAGAGTGTCAGATATCGTCCCGTGAAACAGGAGCGCTATGCACTTTGTGTTTCGGGATGAAGGCACTGTTTGTATAAGAGACCTAACATCTGTTGTCTCGGGTGACGGGCGCAGTACGGCATTGACGGAGAATAATAACTGCCTATCAGTTGTTAGACTCCTTCAATACCGCTCTGTCATGGTCAGGTGTATCACTTACCATCAGGTGAGCGTCGTTACCGTCCTGTTCAATTCGTAAAATAAAAATAAACATAATATTTTTAAATGTACCTTTTAGGCATACGGTAAATCGTCATCTCTGGGTACATTCATAGAAGGTAGGTTATTAAAACTAAAAATGCAGTTTGATTAAAAATACAGTCGTAAAGGCAGACTTCAGTACTTGCAATTGTATTAGTATATCCGCGTGTCAGTAATAAAGAGATTTATTCGTGTCACACTGATTTGTGGGGCCATTAAATTAGCGATTCAGTATTTAATATCCAGGAATATTTTATATTAAATGTTTAGATTCAGTTTTTAGATAATTTTTATTTATTTATTTGGTTAGCCAACAACACTAGCCTTACAATTAAAATAATTACCAAACCTTTTATAAGATACTGACATATCTAGCCTGCCAAATGTGGAAATTTTGCCAAAACTCTTCATTATAGTGTAGTAGGCTCTACGTCCAGCTGTGGGACTATCACAACACGTTAAAGTTATAAGAAATCTGTATTTCTCATCGTAGTTGTGAAATACCCACAGTGGTTGCTTCACACAAATGCTTTCATATACGGCACTATACATCAAACTCCACGGTCCGCAATTAGTTTTAATTATGTTCTTAACATAGATATTTTATCGTTTTGCAATATCTAACATCATAAAATCAAGCCAAGTAATCAAAATACACGATAAAACTTAATAACAACAGTTTCATTGCGCGATAGATTGCATTTGAAAATTAAAATTCACAATGAAAAACATTCGAACGCTGTAAAATGTAAACATCACGAAACAAGTTTCAAAATATACAATGGAAACTAGTTTACTTCTAACTACGCACATAACTAATAGGAGAACATCGTAAAACATGGTAGTAATATAAAATTAATTATCATACAGAATATAAAATCTCAGTTTTCAAACAACTCACCTTTATTTTCACAGTATTTGCGCAGTCTAAAATTTCAATCAACTTGCATGCAGTCACAAAAAAAAACAAAACACAAAAAAATATCACAGCGAAATTGGCGCGCAATCTGACATCTGTCAGAGAAAACGAATGGATCACGAACGCGATCTGGAATACTTTTTGAAATTTAAATTTGGAATGGCTAGTGTCGCGGGTGCATCGCGGTTGAGGAGGCAGTGCGGTGCGGCGTAATGAATGGCCCGCAGTGAGGTGCTCGCTGAACGGCTTTGTCGGTAAATGTGTTGCTTAAAATGTAGCTCGGTTGGTACGTTTTGATACTTTTAATTAGACTTTAATATTAATGACCTTAGACGCTTTTTTGTTAAACACCTGTTAATAAGGAAAAGTATATATTTTTATTGTGCTTGAACGTTTGTTTGTTTTTTTTTCCGGATAACCAATGTGTTTGTGTATTTTAACAATGTTTTATATGAGCTAGTAATCACCATGTACTACTCCCATGATAATTAATGTTGTTGTGGAATACAATATAAGCTGTAATTACTCTCAATAATATTTACCTAAAAAGGTTTTTCCTCATTGACATACTTTTCATGAATGAATATTTGTAAAAAATTATGAATGTTGTTGTGGTTTCAAATTAAACAATTTATATGCAATTAGTATTATTTCCATGATGTAATCAGAATTCACAGTATACAGAAAAAGAGGAATGTAACCACAAGTATTTGCTTAGTAATTGAATCATGTTAATTGTGATTCATATTTTTCCATTTACTTTGTCAGACTTTTAAATTGCTAAAAAGCCTGCTTTTTTAGTGAAAATATTGCCAAATATGTTACTTTGCTAATTTAATTGATCTGTTTGTTTTTGAATACGCAGATAAATTATATAACCCTTTCACTGCCCATTGGCACGCCTTAAGGCGCCAGACACAATTGATTTTCTATTGTGTTAGGCTGATATCTTATTAAAAAGTACAGTTATATGTAACTATTATGAACTTTACGAAATGTGCATGATTATTGGTTAAACCTTACTGTAAAACGCATGAAGCTTTTTAACGGGTCTTAAACATCAAGTATCAAGTTAACTGTAGCGAACTAGAACGTAGCGGTTCGTAGATTCGCACCAAATCAGCTTGGCATTTCGGCTGACAAATGTTTGCAAGCCTTCAGCTCGTTGGAGGAGTATGATTTATTAATTGTTGCAAATCATTAGATGGTAGTTGTATGTGTATGAACACTTATACGGTATCTATTATGCTGCAGTCAGATTGCAAAAGACGCCGGTTTCTGTTCTGAAACACATGTAAACGTTTTAGCCGGTATAAGAAATGACTGATACCTATATTATTTAATCTGTGCTGATACTATTATTTCACTGCTACATTTACATACTGGTTCCGCGGGAAAAATTGAGATCGGAAAAAGAAAATACTAGTGTACTTTTATAATACTTTTAATACTTCAGCTGTTTGATGAAATCAGCATCAATACATTAAGTTATATGTATGTATCGCTTGCTCGAAGATCACCATCATCCATTAATATTCAAGGGTAGGTAGGATATTTTAGCAGTCGGGTTTTGGTTATTTTTTTGTTATATATTTTTTAAATCTTTATATAAGAAAAGTAAAATTAGTGCGCTTTTGTTTTTCGAACTTTAGCATCTTAACGTCACAAATAAATTTCACTGTATACACACTGTACTGTACCCTTATTCTGAATAAACAAATATCATATACTATCCTGTTTTCCTGCTTAAGTACGTATTATGTTAATATATTTTTTTATCAACTATAGACGGACATTTGACCTGATGGTAAGTGACGATGCGGCCATCCTGGGCCATGACATTCTCTATTCTCAACTATATCGAAGTATAAAAATACTTAATAAACAATAAAAGATAGCCAAATAATATAACACCAAGAAAAAATAAATAATTAAAACTAAAAAATAATAATTTCCATAAATAAAGGCAGTCAGGAAGCCATTAGACCGAAGTTATAAGACGTCTGTGCAAGACAGCACGATGTGTGATAAATGTGGAGAAGGGTTTAGGGAATAAATCGACAAAAAGTAATGGAGGAATTAAAATCATTTTTGCTATTCGCTAAGTATTATTTTGCTGAGCTTTTTTTATTTAATTTTGCTTTTGGTAGAAAGCTTTGCGAACGGGGTAGGTATTAAAATTCTATAGTAGTATGTAGGGACTCTTAAATATTAGTTAAGACTATCAAATATTATACGTTGTATAAATAATTTTTACTTCGTTAATTCTATCAAATTTTATGTACAGATAGTCTTGGTCAATTATTATAAAAAAGCAGAATCATGCAATATAATATCATTTAATTTGTAAATGTTTTTTATTTAAACTATTTTATTTGTTCAAAATTTTTATGCACTTGTGCCCAATTTATAATTCTTAATTTTAAATTATTACGTTTAGTTTTAACTACGTAACTTTTTTAGTATATATTTTTTATTTCAGATGGACTTCATGCCGTTGACTGCGTCGCAAATCTAATAAAAAATGGCCTCCGAAGCTACACTGGTCATTACAAATGGATTAACAAACCTTTTGTAAAATTAATAGAAAATAAAAAAACTAACGAAATAAAGGTTATATATATACAGGCAGTATTTAACAATCAAGATAGTGTAACTATACTTACAGCCGCTTATGAAAAGGGAATTGTGTAAATTTACGAGCTCGCCGAGTGGGATTCCCCGAGCAGTTGTCACAGTGATTTAGTACTGGTAGTGCGGGCATGAGCGGGAAACGGTGTTTCAGTATCACGTTGCGGTAACGTGATTGGTATTAAAAAGGAGCGACAAAGGTTTGTGGGGGAAAATGGGTAAATGTGTTTCCTTTTTTTGGGATATTTCGAACATTTCCTTTGGGACGCATTGGTGATATTTATGCATAGGGTACCATAGATTTAAATATACTAGGGTACCTACAAAAATATGCAGCAGCAGTGTCAGTTTGAAAAAAAAAACTTTTCTTGAAAAGGTTTTTGAGTATTAAGTGTAGGAAAGCTATGCTTCAGCACGAATGGCAGGAACCGGTGAGAAACAATACAAACGTTGTGTTTTGGTTGCTAGAGACACAAGGCCCCTTTTCCCTTCCTATATTTCCTCTAAACCCTTCCTTTAAAAACTCTTTTGGAGTATCGAGTGCCCATGGGTACCGGATATCAGGTAAGCCGTCCTGATGCTATGCCTACATCATCATCATCATCAGCTCATTAAACGTCCCCACCGAAGTGCACGAGCCTACCCGTAAAAGGTGTATAGGTCGTAGTCGTCCACGCAATTGCAGTCTGGCTGACTTCACACACGACCTTTGAATCTTTTTGTTGGCGTGCGCAGGTTTCCTCACGATGTTTTCTTGACGGTAAGAGCTTCGGATAAACGTACATTATAATTCCGAAAATTTGAAAATATATTGGTACGTGGCGGGATTTAAACCTGCACCCTCCAGATCGGAAGCCAAAAAATCCATGAGGCCACACCAATGAGCCACCGACGCTAAGTACAAATAGTAAATAAATATCACATAATACCTAGTATCGGTAGCTTTTCGCTGTTCTCCGGAATAAAATGATCCAGACTATCCTATATACAAACAAAGGTGACCTTTCTTAAAAGTAAACCCTTTATCTACAATAACAGCGATCCCTTTGCATGAGAATAAGCAAAAAACTGAATCTTTTATTTACAATAGAAAAGACTCGACTCGGCCATAATGCCTGTGAAGTACTTACGGGTTGTATTCTGTAGATATATATATATATATATATATATATATATATATATCTGTCGCCTTCGTACCGGGAGGGCTGAGGTTCAAATCCCGACACGTACCAATGTATTTTCGAATTTTCGAAAATATATGTATGTTATCCGACGCTCTTACGGTGAAGGAAAACATCGTGAGGAAACCTTCATGCAATCCTGCGAAGAGATTCGAAGGTTGTGTGTGAAGTCGTCCAATCCGCACTGGGCCTGCGTGGACGACTAAGTCCTAATCACCCTATACGGGTAGGCTCGTGCCCCTCGGTGGGGACGTTTAATGAGCTGATGATGATATATATATATAGATTATTACAAAATGTAATACAAGTTTCTGGAGAGAGATTAACTGACGTTTTCATGTATTTAATAATAATAATAATACTTTATTATCAGGTAAGTTGCACCCATACAAATTGATAAGTAAACATTATCATACCATTGATAATTCACCTAAAAACACAATAAGAGTATTACATAGATATAATTCGATTTAACATTCAATTTAATATAAACCATCTCACTCTTTATCTTTTTTCAACCTGTAGCAGTCCACTGCTGGACATAGGTGTCCCTCAGTTTGCATCAGATCCTCCACTTTCCTCATCCAGCCGTCACCAGCAACCTTTTGCATGTCGTCGGTCCACCGGGCCGGACGGCGCCCTACGCTACGCTTGCTAAGACACAGACTCCACTCCAAAACTCATCTGCCCCAACGGCCATCGGTTCTGCAATAGACGTGAGCGGCCCACTTCAACTTGCTGATCTGGCGACCTATGTCGGTAACATTATTTCTGATCTTATCCTAAGTGAGACCCCGAGTATAGCTCGCTCCATTGCCCGTTGTAACTTTAAATTTGTGAACCATTCTCGCAGTCAGTGTCCATGCCTCAGCTGCGTATGTTAATATATATACTAGATATGGTTATATATAACTATATCGAGCGTCGGTGGCACATTGGCATGAACTGTTCCTTTACGATCTGGAGGGTGCAGGTTCAATTCGCCATATACCAATGACTTTTTTCGGAAACATTTGTCCGTTTATCCGACGCTCTTACGGTGAAGGAAAGCATCGTGAGGAATCCTGCACACGCCTGCGGTCGTCCGTGAAGTCAGCCAATCTGCACTGGGCCCGCGTGGATGACTAAGACCTATACACCCAATACGGGTGGGCTCGTGCCCCTTGGTGGAGACGTATAAGCTGATGATGATGAACCCATATCTAATTTATCTAAACCCTTGTCGAACTCGTTGTTCGAACTTGTGATTCGTTAGTGTCTGCCTCTTAGTTAATTATGATAGTATATAGGAATTTATGTTTAAAGTTAAGTTTATTGAATGTTTATGTAAGTGTTAATTTAGATTAGAGTACGATAGGCCTGACATGTCTTTTATTAAAAAAGATTTAAAAAATTACCTTCATCCAAATTATTCTTCTGGGTAAAGCCTTGCCAAGAAGCGTGACAGAGGCCTTCCAAGACAACAACTGATGTTATTTAGGAGACAAAAAGACTTTATTGATAGTTGTTTATTTTCATACGATTAAGAATCAGAATATGCTGTTACAAAATAATCGCAAAGCAAAAGCCGCCTCCATATTGAATTTACCGCGGCGCGCATCGGTTCCCACGGCGAGCACCAAACTCTGATGCAATTCTAGTGTCTAATGTCAGAGGTTCTTGGTTTTTTGTACACCGTTAGCCCTGTACTGACTACGATTGGTGCAAGTGACGAGAGATCGTCTATGGTAAATATGGCTGTGGTCTGGTGTGCGCGATGAGAAGGCCTGTGCCTTGAAGTTGGGCGTTACCATCGTCATCATCATTAAAGCTCAAACGAAGGCCTCCTGTAACGATTTCCACGGACCGTTCCCTTGCAGTTGACATCCATCTGCTACCAGCCACCTTAACCAGGTCATCAGTCCATCTGTGCGTCGGCCAGCGCTTCGTTTTGCGTTACGTGGACGCCACTCGAAAACCTTTGCGCTCAGTACTCGCCCTATTTTTTGTTGGTTTTTAGCTACAGGGAAACTTCACTCAGATTAGTATCTGATGGGTTACGGCCAATTTCCCCAGAAGCCCAATTTTCCCGGGCCTCATTTGCATTGGTGGTGATAACTACCGTACTAAGATTGTAGCCATGAACGACGCCTTAACATGCCCTCCGAATCGAATCAACGTTCTTTTCAAACAATCAGGTGATTCAGGCTGCAATGTTTTCTTTTATTACATAGGGGAGGCAAGTGGGAGTGGTGAGCGTCGGTGGCTCAATGGTGTGGACTGTTGCAATCCTCCCGGGTGGGCTGAGGTTCAAATCCCGCCACACGCCAATGTGTTTTCGAATTTTCGAATAATATATGTACGTTATCCGACGCTCTAACGTTGAAGGAAAACATGAGGACACCTGCGCACGCCTGCGAAGAGATTCAAAGGTTGTGCGTGAAGTCGTCGAACCCGCATTGGACCCGCGTGGACGACTAAGGCCTAATCACCCTATACGGGTAGGCTCGTGCCCTTCGGGGACATTTAATGAGCTGATGTTGAAGGGAGGAAAGTGAGCAGTGGCTCACGTAATGGAAAGTGTTACCACCGCCCATGGACATTTGCAACAGCTGAACACGGAGATGCGTTGCCGGCTCTTTACATAAGAATATGCTTTTTGATGTCGTGATCAAAATATTAGATAAAACCGCATATAAAGCGACTCCTATTGTTTGGTCTCCATGAAGATTTAAATTCACGATGCCACGATGCCGGGATCATGCAAGGATCTAAACTTAGACCAACCTACCACAAAGTAGTTAAGGCTAAGTTTATTCTCAAAAATCGTTTTTTGCTCTATGTTCTAGACCTCAGGTCATTTGATGACAGAAGACTAATGTGCTAGACTTATATGCGCCACAAAATAAATGGCTAGACATTACAGAATGACCTATGCGAGAAGGCAAACTCTTTTGATGCGGGGGCAACAAAGTTCAAGAAACTCTAGACGAGTGCTAAAATTAAATGAAAAATATATTAAGTCGTAACTTAAGATAAAAATACAGCATTAATTACTTGTTTATTTTTTTTTCTGATGAACATTTTGCTTCTTCTCCTCATTCCGAAATTATTTTACTACTCTAAATGTGATAATACGATCAATATTGGGCGACTTCAATTGCCCTATCGTTTGCTATTCAGAAGTCCAAGGAACCGCACGAATATGAACAATTTGGGCAAGACAGTAGGTTTTCCATTGTCTGAGGGGCACCATAGTCGCACAGACTGCTGAAGATATATCTTCATCTTACCGGATTTTCATTAGTTATTAATAATGCATAAGAACGTCCCAATATCCGTCGCTGCTACTTTTTGTAGCGCGTATTCGAAAGTTAATTTTCATTGCCTAATAACAGATGACATAAACAGTGAAACTGAATTGTAAATCTACGTCATGGATGTGTTAAAAAAATACGGTTATTATTACACCGGATTCCGGATTCGATCCCCGGGCAGTAAAAATATTTATGTGCATGAACATGTCTGTTTGCATTGGTCTTGATATTTTCTATTATTCATAGAAAATATCTAAATATGTGTAAAAAAATATATAATAATAATATCTACTGAAAATCACACAGCGCCACCTAGCCCCAAGTTAGCGTAAAGCCTGTATTATGGGTACTAAACAACGGATAAACATACATGTATATTTTATTTTTTTTGTAATTACATACATATTATACATAGAAAACACCCAGACCATTACAAACAGACATGTTCATGCACACAAATGTTTGTACTGCCGGGGATCGAACTAGAACCTTAGTGTTGCAGCGACCTCTCAACCGCAACACCAAATGGGTCGTCATATAAGTATGCATATCGTTGTTTAGTACTCATACTGCTAGATGGAGCTGTGCGAATGTCAGTGGATATTTATTTATTATATTTGCAAATTTTTGATGTTTACTTGTTTTTTGTTTAGATATTGATAATATTACATAATTTTACAACATTTTAACTACGTGTTTCACGGAATTCGAGCCCAGACCCTTCGGCTCAATCCACTCCACTATTCAATCCCAGTCGTCAATACGCCTATTGCTCCTTCGTTGCACCCCATACGCTGGTAGAGATCCAGCGATAACCCGCCTTTGTCTGCGCACAAAGGTCTGCCGGTCGCCGATTGTTCCATTGAGATGACGAGAACAGATTTCCAGCTGGGCAGACTCGAGATTGTTTTGCTTATGGCTACTTACTAAGGAAATAGACTGAGTAACGTCTTACAGGAGATTTAATAGTACCTAATTAGCACTTTAATTAACCTATACACAAAGTTACGGATTCATAATTGTGATATGACGGCAGATTAGAATACAATTCACAATCAAATCTAATCGGTGGTAGACTTGATACTGATGAAGGAGTTGATATTAAAACAAAGATGTTACTAGATTGAATGATGATTTATTACTACTTGATACACGAATACAGGTTTATTTATATAGGTACTAATACTTACTTCACCACACCTCCGGGGTGAAAGAAAAAAAAATGTTACACTAACTAATATTTTTTTTTATACATTATAAGGTTTAGTTCTATTTTTATGGACTACATAGGGTTTATTATTCTTAAAAATTTTAACATTTACTCCCATATCTTCTACTACTGTAAATGGACCTTCATACAATTTGTCCAATTTCTTTGCACATTCATTTTTAAGTAAAATTAATTCTCCACTATTATAATGTACATGATTAATAGTCCTATCATACACACATTTCCGTTTTTCTTTGCTTATAATTAAATTATTACGAGCATCCTGATGAGCTACTTGTAACCTATATTTTAAATCTAAAGCATAATTTTCGGGATTATACAAAGGATCAATACATTGACTAACGCTACATGGTATTTTACTCGGTTTACCAAATACTAATTCAAAAGGCGAATATTTAGTTTCTGTATGAACTGTATTATTAAAAGAATAACACCAAAATGGAAGCCATTGACTCCACGTTTCTTTTTGATTGTTACAATGTATTCGTAAAAACGCACCTAAATTTTTGTGAGAGTTTTCTAACGCTCCTATGGATTGATGATGGTAAGCTGTTGATGTCAATTTCTCAATTTGCAATAGTTTACATACCTGTTCCATTGTTGAAGAGACAAATTCGGTTCCGCGATCAGTTGCAATTATATCTGGTATGCCGAATCTTAAAATAAAATTATTAACTAGTTCTTTAGCAATACTTACGGTCTCCTTGTTTTTTAAAGGGTAAGCCTCTACAAATTTGGAGAGCTCGCATTGAATTGTTAAAATATAACAATAACCTTCTGAATCTTTGTCTAGAGGACCAACAATATCTAAAAATTTTTTCAAACGCATGTGAAGCTGTGGTAGTTATTTCCATCGGCTCCTTGACGTACTTACAATGTTTCATTTTTTGAC
This sequence comes from Leucinodes orbonalis, assembly GCA_019425675.1. NCBI lineage: Eukaryota > Metazoa > Arthropoda > Insecta > Lepidoptera > Crambidae > Leucinodes > Leucinodes orbonalis. The sequence continues at coordinate 9,554 of PQWD01009743.1, read as the reverse complement.
AAGTAGTGCACTTACTTACAAAAACTTTAACATCGTTGTCTAGTCCTGGCCAATAAAATTTCCTCTTTATATTTTCTGTCATCCGTCGCACTCCAGCGTGTCCACTGGTAGGCAAAAGATGAAAATCATTAAGAATATATTTCTTTTCGTCATCATTATCTATCCTTTTGACACCTCTTAATACGCAAATACGTGGACCGGTCCAGTTTTTAATAGTACTTATCTCTTGTAATAAGTTTTTAAGAAATGACTCATTTTCTTTTCTTTTAACTATGCATAGCTCTTTTATTTCATATTTTTTACAAAAATTCTCTAACTTAGTCACAAATTCGGCTCGCGAGAAGTGTGCCCTATAGCTGAGATCAATGTAAATTGTATTTTTACTCTTATGAAAAACAAAACATTCACTTTCCACTAATTCATCATTACTTCTTCGTAAACTCCCTAATTCGTTTTTGTCAATAAAAGTTAATTCTACGAAATCACTAGGTATTTTTAATAACTCCACTACCCTTGGTTGATCAGTCCACTGGTTTATGGGTTATTAAAAAATTGTGATTCGGACTTTTCTTCTAACCTCCGCCTTTGTCCTCTTGTCATAACGTTAATTATCTCATTATTCATTTGTTTTAATGAATTTGATGTAATGCAAATACGAGATAATGCATCTGCTACTGAATTATTTTTTCCTGGCACATATAATATTTTGAAGTCATATTCTTCTAATGTTAATCTGAATTTCAATAATCTACTTGATGGGTCTTTTAATGAAAATAAATAAATTAAAGGTTTATGATCAGTCATTATTGTAAATGATCTACCGTAAATGTATGGCCTAAAATATTTTATTGCCCATACAATTGCGACTAATTCTTTTTGAATGGTAGGATAATTTCTTTCAGCTTTATTGAGTGGTCTACTAGCATACGCCACTGGTCTCATGTCTTTGTTACATAAAACAGCGCCAATAGCTACCCCTGAAGCGTCTGTCTGGATAATAAACTCGTTAGTTTCTGAAAAATCTGGAAATTGTAAGATAGGAGGCGTTGAAAGAGCATTTTTTAGAGTTTCAAACGACTCTTTACATTCATTTGTCCATATAAAGGGTTCGCTTTTTCTTGTCAATTTGTTAAGGCTATTAGTTATTTCTGCAAAATGTTTAATAAATTTCCTATAGTAATTACAAAACGCTACAAATCTTTTAACTTCGTCTGTATTTGTAGGCACTGGATAATTTTTAAGAACTTCAATTTTAGCTGGATCTGGTGAGACTCCTTCCGCTGATACTACGTGGCCTAAATAAAGTAATTCTTTCTTGAGAAAACAACATTTTTCTGGATTTAATTTTAGATTAACTTTTCTTAATCTCTCTAAAACGTCTATTAAATTTTATTATGTATGCTCATATTTCTTCCAAAAATAATTAAATCATCTAAATAAATAAAACATTTTTCAAATGATAGTCCAGACATAGCTACTGACATGACACGACTAAAGGCACTAGGACTTATCTTGAGTCCTACTGGTAATCTTTTCATTTGGTATTGGCCTGTGCTTGTAGTGAACGCTGTGTTTTCTACTAGCCTCATTTAAAGAAAGCTGATAATATCCTTGATTTAGGTCTAAATGTGAGAAGTAAATACAACCAGAAAGAGAATCCAAAATGTCTGTTATATTCGGTAATGGAAATTTATCATCAACTATACTGTTATTTAACTTTCGATAATCGACTACCAAACGCCATTTATGATTTTTGTTATCCATTGATTTCTTTGGTACTAATAATATCGGACTTGACCATTCACTTTTCGCTTCCTCTATTATGTCATTTTCTAATAATTTTTCAATTTGCTTACTAACTTCCTTTTTGAAAGCCTGTGGCAATCTATATTGCTTAACGTACACCGGACTAGTGTTAGGTTTTAGTGTTATAGATTGCTCATAGATATTAGTAGTACTAAGTTTATCTCCTGGCAAAAAGAAAACATCTGCATATTTTGAACATATATCTGAAATAGAATTTAATTCTTCTGCATTAAGGTGTTCTAATTTTAATATATTTAACAACGTTTTAGCTCTATCTGAATTTCGAGAACAAAAATCAAACCTACAGATATCATATTCTTCAAGAGACTGTAACTGTGGTTCAAATATTGGTAAAGTAATATCATGTTCATTAGTGTTTAATATCTTAACTGGTACCTTATTATTATGTACTTTAACTATGCTTCCTGCCAAAAAAATATTTTCTCCTAATTGTTGTGTGGATATAACTCCTTCATTGCTACAATTAGACTTCACATTTAAGTAGTGAATTGATTCACTTCGACCTGGCAATAATATGTATTCATTAAAATTATCAATCGTGTCATAAACGGGTAAAGAATATTCTATTCCATTGTTGTACAGCCTAAGAATGTTCGTACTCAAATCTATATTTGACTCATACTTGCACAAGAAATCTAAACCTAAAATTCCATCGACCTTTAACGGCACAGAATCGAAAACATAGAAGTTGGTGTTGAATTCAATTACATTAAATTCTTCACGATGAATCAACTGTAGCTTAACATAGCCTGGAGAGTGAATTTGACCCGCGATACCGTTGACGACAGTATCGTCTCCAAATATGGGTGTGTTACTTGGAATAACATCTCGCTTAACGACTGATAATGATGCACCGGTATCTATCAACCAAAAATATTTCTTATTATTGATATAGAAATATACAAATTTTGTTTTACCATTTAAAGCTAAAATATTATGTTTGAGATCGAAAAAACTGCATACTGTTCGATTCTTGTGACATTTCAGGTACCTCCTCACTTACGTTATCTGCTCGATCGGCATAGAATACGCGTTGTTTTCTGTTACCCCTATTATGATAACTCGATTGGTTATCACGCGAAAAACGTAAACCACGTCCACGATTTGTGTAATAATTGGCTCGTCTATAATTCGAAGTAATATTAGGTCTTACCGAATGATTACTCTGATGTTGATATCCTCGCTGTCCGTGTGAACGATTGTCGAACTGCCTGCTACGGTAATTAGTATTTTGTATCTTACCTCTGGTACCACGACGTGAGAAATGCATCACTCCTTCAGCTTTTGAGGTAGACGCTTTTGAGGACAACTCCTCGTCTTTTGCCGCCTGTATAGCCTCGTTCAAACGCTCGTAGTTCCGGGCAGCGATGATGGTGCTTAACCGGTTGTCTCGCAAACCACCTGAAAACCGTTGTACCGCGGTCTTTTCATTTAAAGGTTTTAAAATAGCGTAACTTTCAGCATTCCCATCTGCCTGCGATATTGTTAAATCTGAAAATAATTTCTCAACTTCTGTACCGAACTGTTCGATAGTACGCCAACCTTGAGATACATTTTGTAATCGTGATTGAATTGCTGTAAATGACTTTTTAGTTAATAATTTTTGTCTCATATCTTTTACAAGATCGCTTGCAGATGTGTACTCTGTGGACAAACGTAATTTTGCATTTTCTGTAAGCCTAGTCTTTAACACAAATTTTATAAGTAAAATTTTCCCAGAATCTGATAGCATTTCCGAATACATTTCTACTGCATCTATAATTCTTTTGACAGAATTTTCATCACTGTCCATCACAGAGATCAAATTACACGCCGTTTTCAAATCAAACTCCATAGTGGAAATTGGATTTTCACTAGGTTCACTATATTCAGAGTCACTTGAATCCCTACAATCTTGGCCTGGATTTGAACACAGATGTAAAATATTAGTACGCAAATATTTAATGTTTTGCCATACCGAATTCACAGTTTCCAAAATATTAGGGGAAATGTCCTTTTGGACAGTTAATAACTGAACAATTCGTTCACTTCGAGTAAAAATTTCTTCTGTTTCACTTATTTTATTTTTTATACAATTACCTAAAAATCTTGATTTTCCTTTCTTTACTAAATATTTTTTAACATTTTCAATATCCTTTAAACATTTTATTAATTCATTTTCCATTCCCTATATAATTCAACAATAATTAATAAAAATTACATACCTAGTTTCCATAAGTCACGTAGTAGGGGACACCAGGACGGCCGTATTTGGACATCGGAATGTAAACTCTCATAATCACATAACTAATGCTCGAGAAAAAAAAATGTGTTATTTAAATACCATTACAAAATAATATATGGGTATTTGTTATAAAAATAATAATTGATTATAATAATTACTGATAATTATACACTTAATGTCTTTAGGAATATGTTTATTTTTATCTAATGTCCGCAAGACGTTGGGACACTTAAAATAAAATAATAACCGCACTTTATACTGCACTTTCACATTGTAAACCGCACTACACTACTTCGACTTTCGTTGTGTCCTGTCCAGGGACTCGCTGAGCGTTGCTGGAACGTAGACGAAAAGATTTCCTCAACTCGTTCAATGTAATCTCTCGCTGCATCCACTTTCTGTGGGTTTTTTTATACGCTTTGTACATACCATATAGTCCTGCCAAGGTCATAAGCGTGATGATGACCACCAATAGAATATTTGTAGTACTGGCATGGACTTTAAGATCTGCCGCTGCCGACGCTGAGTTACTTCCACCCGAAGCGTTCTGAGCAATTACTATTTCCTCCTGCTTGGATTGTTCTTTGCCCATTTTGATGGAAATATGTAATAAATTTCTTCCCAAATAAATTAGTGTTAAACAACCGACTTAGTACGTGACTCGTGGCTAGTAAATTTTCCATGATGAGTACCTTAATCACGCGCTCGGCACCGCAACTTGAGACACTTCGTCGTACGCTCCAAAAATGGCACGGGTCGCCATGAAGGGAGGTTGATATTAAAACAAAGATGTTACTAGATTGAATGATGATTTATTACTACTTGATACACGAATACAGGTTTATTTATATAGGTACTAATACTTACTCACCACACTGAGTCGTCTGGGTAAGTTCCACCGCAGTGCCAGTATATCCCGTGAAACAGGAGTTGTTATGCAACTTGGTGTTTTTCGGATGACGCACTGTAGCTAGTGAAATTACCGGTATAAGAGACCTAACATCTGGTCGGGTGTGGGTTGCAGTGCGCATTGAGGGGATAATAACTCTATCAGTTGTTAGTCTCCTATAATGCCGCTCTGTCATGTCTGGCGTATCACTTACCATCAGTGAAAGTCCAGACATCCCGTACACTTATACAAAAACTTTATTTAATTTAGGTTCTTCTCTCTTCAACCTACGCAGACCACTGCTGACATAGTCTCCCCCATTCGGACCCCGATTACTCATCAGCCTGCACCAGCGACGCGCCTTTCTGTGACCAGTAGACTTACCGTAGGTCACAAAATTTCCGAATGGCCTTCTAAAAAGTCTATGGAAGAAAATTCCGAGTATTCCAATGTGTAAAACTACAGGATTACCTTGTTTGAACAGCAAAATATATTTTAGAATGTACCTAGAACACTAACCATCATTTTGAATTAAACATTTCGCGATAATGAAGTTACAAACTTAGTTTATTCCTGTAGACATTAGTGTATTAGACAATTAATGTATCAAGACTTGAACTCAAATCATAAATCTGATTCTAAATCTAAATCTGATCTTTGAATTATTTCACAAAGTAAGTTGTTAACATGTCACATTTTTTTAAGCTTAAGATAAGTTATTATACTCCATCAATTTCAGATCAGGCAGTTCGTGTCTTCAACATCTTGCCTATTCTTCTCAGGTCTGTCTCACGTTTATTTATTCATGCTGAATTTGAATTATGTTTTATCTGAAATTAAGGATTCCGGTTTCTATCCTATCTTAGGCCAAAACGCATTGACCGGCGCGAGCGGGTTACGTTTTTATCCTCCCATAGCATGTGCTGAGAAGGAATCCTGCATAAGGAAGTTATAGCCGATGATGATTGAATTTAAAACCTATGTTAGAGGCGTTATTCTATTGCTTGCATTATCCAATCACCACGGAGAACTTATGGCGGGTTCCAAACCGTCAAAAGAGTGACCTTATAATCATGCTTAATTTACCCAGTTTCCGAGAAATAGACAATTAATAATCATACCATATAATTATTATGATCCTCATTTACAATTGCAGAAATAAAATTATCTATGTATCTAATAGGCTTTTCTATTTGTCTTTGTTTTTCTTTGGTCTAGTTTATAATTCATTATTTTAACTTATTAGTTCCTTATTTAAAGATAACGTTTAAACTTATAACCCTATAATTCTATGAACCATAGACGAAGCAATGCAAATATTATTACAATTATATTTATAGTTATCTCTCGATTCTTTCCATTCCAAATGTGGAGACTACCAGAACTCATTGCTCCTTTCGAAAGAGTTTTGCAAATCGTAACTTGGAGCTTGCACATCATCATGGACTCATAATTAGTTAAGTCAAATTTGTCAGCTAAGAAAGCATCGCAGCATACGTTGTCGCTTTTTCGGTGGAGAAAACAAATCTATCCAACTCAAAGTTGTCGACGCTGCGACTTCTTTTTTAACATCCTTCTTTTCTGCTGCAACTTTAGTTTCAGTTAGTATATTTATTTTATCTGTGGTTCCAGTTCTAAGTCGTACTTTTTTTGGGGTTCTCCCACAGTAGTGATTCGGTAGTCACTTCTGGTTTTCTGTCGGAGGCAGAAACCATCCAGAAATACCATCCGTAGGACAGGAAAATTTGCGGGTACAAGTGCTTGTCCTTGCGAAGGCAAATGAAATAGTAGTTAGGCTCAAGAGCAGTGGACCGGACTCGCCGACAAATTACATGTTACTTGCTTTTGACTACATTGGCCTTGTGCAGCTTTATCTGTAATTAAGGGTTGGATTGATTTATTTATTTATCATATGTTATCAAAATTTCCCCTATTCACTACAGAATACACAAAGTATGAAAATTTCTTGATGATTGTATTGAATTCAAAATATCTTATTCAAAATCATCGTTACAGGTACTTTTGAATCGTCAATTGTAATTATTATATATTTTTGATTTTGAAACTAACGGTTTAGAATATAGTTGATCTCTCGAGAAGAGACAGCAAGACACTCGACAGACACTCTTTTTAAACTTTTGTATCATGGTACAAGTTTGTATATAACTAACGTAACTTACAATAATTTATTACAAAGTCTTTTAAAGTGTGCAAGACCACATATTTCATTCGATAAAATATCGTCTATTGTAATAACCTTCTTCATCAGAATTTTGAAATCTTTACTTTCAACTGATCAGTCGACAAGATTTGTGATTTTATTTAAAGTATTATAATTAATATATATAAGCATTAAATAAGTTCAAAAAAACCTTCTCAATCTACTCTTACTAAAGTTTAATGCTGTAAATTAAAAGTAAATTTAAAAAAACCCTTTTACTGCAAATGCCTATGACGTGGCCGACAAAACTGAGAATTATAATACATAATGTCATTAAGATATGACATTATTTTTATAAATAAACATAATATTGTAATCTTTATAGGTTTTACCCCCAGATTTATAAACTAACCTCTAGTTTATAATAGGTTTTACCCATTTCTGAAAGAGCAACCACAGGGGTTTCTTCTCGATTTTTTTCTTGGTAATACGAACGAACTCGTTGTTTAGATTTAAAAATAAATTAACTATTAAAAAGTCAAATCTGATTTTTTGTGTAGATTTATTATTATTCTATATATTGTTTATGAATCACGTTTTTTAGATGATTTGAATGAAGCGTTATGAGTTTTGGTTTTGGATTAAAAATATTATATTTTGATATAGTATCTTACCGAACATTTCGCGTTTGGGATCATATCCATAGTGTCTCGGACAAAGAGCAGTTCTTGGTCAGCTGGTCTCAGGAAAGGCGAGCCCTCGGTGGAGAGCATAAATGAAACTTTCTGCAGTCGTATGCATCAGGGAATATACCACCTGGAATATAATAAAAAAAAATAATTAATATCCATTGACATTGACACAACGCCATCTAGCCCCAAGTTAAGCATGAGCCTGTATTATAAATATAATAAAACTAGCTTTTGCCCGCGCTTCGCTCGCATAAATCGGGATAACACGGTACTTCATTATCACTATAGGTACATAGGATTTCCCCTCCCTCCAACTTTAAAGGTTTCGGGGTCAAATTCAGAATTTTATTAGCAAAAAATATTATATAAGCTAACCTTAAAAGATAACATATGGTCGCAGACTTTTTGTAGACCTTTAAAAGGAGAACAATACTCTCATACATGACTTTTGTGTAACTTTAACCGTTACGCAGCGTACGCAGCGGAAGCTCCAAGTTAGAAAAATACCCCGATTTTGAAATATTTCATTACTGTTCCGCTTCTTTACTCGTTACGTGGATATATAGCCTATAACCTTCCTCGATAAATAAGCTATCTAACACTGAAAAATATTCAAATCGAACCAGTAGTTCCTGAGATTAGCGCGTTCAAACAAACAAACAAACTCTTCAGCTTTATATATTTATAGTAAGATAAATAACTATAGCATTCAGCGCCATCTAGCCCCAGTTAGCGTGAAGCCTCTTATTATAAAAAATGCTAAATAACGGTACCACCAGTCCCCTCAGAACTCAAAAAATATTTCAATAAACGTCTCAAATTTGCTCATATAAGTATGCGAATTACAGATTCATAGTTAATGTGCTCAAAATTTCATAAACTCATCTCAAAATTTTTTTTAGATTAATACTAACATTATTATGTATAATAGTATAAATTACACACCAAGTTGTCCAATCCGCATTAGCCGCTGGACGATTAAGGCCTAAACACCCTTACGGGTAGGCTTGTGCCCCTCGTGGGGACGTTTATGAGCATAATGATGATGACACATGCATCTGAAATATAAATCGAAAGTTGTCACGCTAATCTTACTTCTAATTGTATGTTGTGTACGCATTTTGCCACTTATCAGGCTTATGACGAATTTATTCAATCCTTGACCCTAATCACACACTGAGATATCATTTGATGCTGTAAATTTCTTACATGGTTATCTTTGATGTTGTGTGCCTAAAATATATTGATATTTATAAATTATTTAACTAATATTATAGAATAACGCCTCATGTCTAGTGTAAAGCGTTCGCTTAAATCACTGCTGATCATAAAGTGAAGTACTTTAGTGAAATTACTGGGTATAAGAGACTAACATCTGATGTCTCGGTGACGGCGCATGCGCATTGATGAAGGATAATAACTGTATCAGTGTTGGTCTCCTTAATACTGCTCTGTCATGGTCTGGCGTATCACTTACATCAGGTGACCGTCTGTACACTTATAACATAAAAAAGTATTATAAATTATTCTCACGAATATTTTAAAACTTTCCGCTTAGATTAGTGCTTGATCAAAAAGTCGTGGGTTCAAATCCCGCGGAAACATTACGTTATAGACGAATTCTAATATTATATCTTATATATAATATATATAATATAATTATATAATTATATATATATATATATATAATTATATATTATATTATATATATATATATATATTATTAGTTATAAAGTTTATTAGTCGATTGTCGATTATTTT